>PVQB02000299.1:0-98398 GCA_002980475.2 Fusarium beomiforme | reverse complement strand
TTTTTTTTTTTTTTTTTTTTTTTTTTATCATCTAAAGGCAGCGGCTTCTTCATCAACGATGCAAGAAGATAGTCTCGAAGGCTTGCATCAGAGTTCCCAAGCAATTCTGTCGCATGTTATCAACCAAGAGAGCTTACCTTACTTTAGCAGTCGGGATAAGACTTTTCAAATTTCGTCTCTGGCGCTTCAATTTCTGTGTTTAGGGTTCCTCTCATATGTACAAGGCTATATTGGCAAGTTACAGCTTCTTTCCTTGACACGCCTCTTGAGGGGGTCAAGCTATTTGGCACGCATGCGCCTGGTCCTCGAATTAAAGCACACCTTGTTGAGCTGACATGCTTGGTGGAAATGTACCAGCACTGATTGATAGCCGTCGGCAACTCAGCGCCATTATCCGAAAACCAAAGATATAACGTCCGAGCATCTTCTGAGGATATGTTGGACACATGGGTCCTGGCCAACTCATCCGCCAGTCATCTGATCTGAACATATCGCTTGCTATCAAAGTCGGTGGCGAATACATAACCCCATCTGGGCGGCGTGATGAAGGCGAGTACCTCGACTATCACTGGAACCACTCTCTTACTTTTGTCGCGGAGCCCTTTCGCCTTGACCTTCAGATATCCTGATAGGTGGGTCAACCTACTAATCCTCGATGTTGGAATAATGAAGCGCAGTGCTGGAGAAACTCTTTTGATTGTATTGGCCGATTCAGCCGACTGTGCAACTTTTGCATACGTGCCCAACCTATGACTTGAACTAGGAAAAGCAACATGGCGTGGCTCAAATCCGGAGTAGGTGGGCCAAATTCGTTTGCTCGAAACTGCTGTCTCTTGTGCTGAAGTATCTTATCCATGGACGATATACCCAGGACAGCCTTCCTTTTTCCAGAAACTGGATAACGCCTTGGTTTGGGTCAGGGCTCAAGAGGACAGCCAAATAGGACCGCAGTGTATGGGTATTCATCTTGTGAAGCAAAAGGCCATACGCTCATTACCACGAGATGTCCTGTAGCGAATACTTGCTCAACACGAACGACGGTTACAAGAGATGGCCATTGGCGTTGGATGGCAGTCTGATCAAAACATCGTCCTTGATGAGACACTATGCTCTTGAGCTTTGTATCAGCCATTACGCATATTTACCCAGTGTTATCTAGACGATTGTATTTGACGTGGAGTTGTTTCGACAGAGTTGTTTCGAATTTACGATGAGTATTTGTCTGTAACTTTATATAAAACTTTCCGGGCTTATACGAGAGAGAGACCATGATTAGTCTCCACTTTTCGACGGAGCCGTTTACCATTCGCATACCCACCAAAACCGCGATATATGCAGTGGGAGCTAGAATGAGGAACAATGCATTCTGAAAATATTATTTTATTTTCATTGAAATGATAACGTGAGGCAGTCCAAGGAGCGTATGCTTGAGGATTCGCATCTGGGTAATTTCCATTAAACCCGTGCAGGGCTTGAGATGACGCTCAACTAGAAAAAAGGACGTGGCTGGGGGGACGTGCAGCATCTTTAATGGACGAAATGCCGAGTTGCGTTGCTTTGCTTTGCGCGCTGTTATCCCAACTACAACAACCTCATTAGTTTTTCAACTCTGAACCTCTCAAACCCAAGAGCTATCCCCTTTTGCTCTTACAGTCTTAATGCCATACTATTTCTAAACATATAATCAATCTAATATCATCCCAATCACACCAAAATCATCGAGATGCCAGCCCTTCCACCATCGTTGACAATACCCTCAGGGTACAATTCCCTCTCCGTCCGCCAAAACGACGACTCGAGCAGCTCTTTCACCGCCGTACCAACAGCTTACAAAAGCACCGATAATTCACTCGCTCCTGGTGTCGTTGCCGGTATCGTTCTGGGCTCCGTCGCCGGTTTTCTCCTCCTGCTTTACATCATCTACATGCTCCTCCACGGCGGTCCTGTCGTCAGAACAGTCGATGGCGCATCGACTGTTGTCTCTGGCGGACCTATGAGTACTGTTACGGGCGATACGTCGACATATCTAAGTTTCCGGAGCAGAAGGGATCGGAGACCGAGGAATCGATCGCGAAGTAGGGCTACGTCTAGGTCGAAGAGGACGAGATCTCGCACGACGGTGACTTCGAGGGATAGGAGCCGAAGAAGAACGTCTCCTCTTGTGGGAGAAAGTCGTGCAGAGCGAATTATCGTCGATCCACCTGCTCCGCGCTTCGTTCAAGAGTCGACTATTTCTTCGGATAACGAGATTGTTGTTGAGGAGGAGCACAGTGTTTCTACACCTCCGCGACGGTCACGTCGGCAAAGCCAGGACCGATATCGTCGTGAGCCCTTGGTGGGACAAGGCTATCGGAGGGATTACTCTCCAAGAGACTACTCCCCTCGGAGAGAGAGCAGACGATATAGTCGAGATCGATGAACGAAAAGGATAGCGACGAAAATTTGCGCATTTTATTTCGATATTTTGTCTTAATTACGACTTTACGACTTGTTTTTGAACGTGAATTGGATAGATCAATGGGAGTATTGAGTGGGTGAGAAAAGATATAGCAATTTTGCACGATATAAGGTACATGGGAAAAACGAGTAATATTCACAAGGGAAGCAGAGGAACATAGGAGCAGATGTCAGAATGAGCGTCGAGTCTTTCGAATCGAAGCTATCATTTCGATAGATACCCGGATAGGCTTGGTAACTGCCTGTATATAGACAAAAGATTGGTTCCATCAACTCATCATCTCCCAACTTCCACCTTCCTTTTCTATGAGCGGTATGCCTGTTCCATGATATCTCATCTCTACCCAGTTGCTCCATACCTCATAGCTCTCTAAGACAGTAGACAATAGTCATACTCTTGTTCTTTGATTTTCTCTCAATCATCCAATATCGACACCTCCTTTTCAGCAAAGGCATTATTCTCGCCTTCTGATGCACTTAAATGTTACAAAATGGCATCAAAGATCCACCTATTTCACGGAGCAGATTCGTGTCTGCAGATAAGCAAGCAAGCAAGCCAACACGCTGGCAGATAAAGACAGAAATAGATTCAACCAACATCCTCTTACATGTTCATGCCGCCGTCTTGGCTGCCTCCTCCTTGGGGACCACCAAAGAAGAACGTGTCAAAAGGATTCATCTGTGGCGCTTCACTGAAGTCGTGATGAAGACCCTCCCAGTTCATGCTCAGTCCCATATCAAGCTGTGACTGATCCATGGCGGTAAAATCCCCGCTCGAAGATGCACCAAGATTCTGGAGAAACTCCATCGTTTGCGCGTCTGGATAATCTTGTCCGTTAAATTGTTGCTGTCCCCCATAGGATCCTCCGCCATTGGGCTGGGATGTCACTCGTCGAGGAATAGGTGAAGGTACTATTCCCGATTCTATAGGCGATCCCTCTTGCTTGTGACTAGAGTCTCCAGGGCTCGGTCCCCCTTGGCTTCTCGACTGGAGCAGATATCCTTCCGCTGATCGTGCCATTGGAGGTGATGGCTGCACATTCCTGTCGCCTGTCACAGATAATGTCGGAGAGGAAAGGGAGTCGGACAGCGACACATCAATCTGATGAGACGCCTGGTCCGAGCCCTGGGTACGATGACGCCCTTGAGCTGAGCCCATTGAGGAGTCGGGCGGTGTGTTCCATGCAGAGCGTTGTCTTCGGGCCGCCGGGGCACCAAAACCGCCTGTTGAAGAGGCCATCTTAATGGTGGCCTTGGCTGTTCGATCGAACGCGTCTCGGCACGTCTCGGCGGGAGGGCACTTGTCGATCATATCTGTGAGAACCGATTTGGCAGCGAGGATAGTAAAGTCCACTTCATCCATGCTCTAGATCCACTATTAGTACATTTCCCCGAGGAATCTGAATTTCGTCAGAGCTTACCAGGCGACTTCGTACGATTGGCGAATGCCAGATAGCATAAAGGTACGAGATTCCTGCCATGAACAGGTGATGGGTCGAAAGATAGGTGTAGCTCACCAACCCACTGAGATGGAGCTGTCTATATATGCGAAGAATCTTTTGGCCTGCCTCTGCAACTTTAAGATAGATTCTATCCTCATCTTCACGGAGCTCTGCTTGGAACGCTGTCGGACTATTGACCTCGTTTGAGGAGTTATACTCGCCCTCGAACATGGCAGGAACGCTGAGGCTCTGACGATAGAGCATGATGATTGCCTGCCAATAATTGAGCTCGAGGAACTCGGTCGAGAACATGACACCAGTCTCTTGTCTTGACGGCGCCGATGTCTTCCATTGATACAGCCTTCGATCGATATCTATGCGCCATGAACGGAACGAGTCGAATTGTACCAAGAATGGTGACGGGAGATGAATGTGCATATCGGGAAACTTGCCCTGCACACCTGCCTTAGCGATCTGGGCTTGGTTGTACTGCAATACCTGCAGAATTTCCGATTGTAGCAGCCTCAAGCGGAAGTAGTGATGTGCTACATGCTTGTAGCTCGGTTGAATCTGATCTGATGGTGGATCTAGGAACCCGGTCGGCGTAAGATAATCGTCGTCCAACAAAGACGGGAACTCAGTTGTGATGACCTGATCGCTAACGCCGAAGGGTCTTCCAACGCATGTGCTCACCAGACGATCCAGAGAGTATGTGCACCACCATAAACGTCGTCTCATATCTCGAACCCACAACTTTTTCCCGCGGTTCTGAGTTCCATTCTCTCGGGTTCCATCAGCCTGTTCACTTTCATTAGGTAAGGAATCAATTTCTCTATCATCCTCATAGTGCAGGCCGAGATCAACTGCAAGTCGAACAGCAACACCTATAATGTACCTGGTCCGTGTCAGTCAGGTGAGTTTCACACCACATACGATCTATCAGCACATACCAAAGGCCAGGGGGGACAGGGCGAAGCAGAGCAAAGTTTGCAAGAAGCAGTACGGCTTGCAGGACTTCTAACCCTCCTCCACTGTTACTCAAACACGACTCGAGGTGCACGATGGCGCTCGCATGATACTCTTCAGGCTCACATCGACTTTTGTTGTCCGCACCAGCATCGCCGGATGAGTCAGATTTCACCGGCTCACCTACAATGACACCACAACCGATAGCGAAAACCATATTCAGCAAATACAGTTCCCGCGAGCCTCGCGCCGGGTCCTGGGTAGCATATATACGTTCAAACGTCTGCATAAACTCTCCTCTATGCAGAATTGGGATCTGCGGATTTGAGTGCTCAAAATATAATCTAACAAGCCGTAAGCCAACTTCTTTGCTAGGAAAAGTTGCAGGTTTGATAGAGGGCCTGGTATGAAGACCGAAGAAAGAATCGCGTAGTGATGCTCCATTACCACTCGGTTGCCGAGGATTCCTTGGATCATTGGTATTAGGTTGACCAGAAGATGAGTATTGAACCGCGGCATACACGACCCGGGCAAACGAGACACCAGACGCGGATGCTAAAGATCGAGGTTTTGAGGGGCTCACGATGTTGAGGAACCCTGATTGGCCCGACTTCTTCTTAAGCGATTCTACTGCCTGACTCTGAGGCCTGCGGTCGCCAGCTTCTGATGGTCCGGAGTAACCTGTTTCGGTGGCGGAGTTGATACTGGCGGTGTCGGTACCTATTCGAGAACATAATTCGAGATTTTCAGCTGGGGGAAAGGCGATGTTATTGGCGCTGAGCAGGTTCTCGAGTTGCTCAACTCGGGTTTCGAGGTAGTAAACATAACTGCGCGAAAGGTTAATGTTTGTTTCTTTATGTTTTCGAAGCTTTGTGGCGCGAGATGTCGAGTCTGTGATGATTCACAAGATTACACCTCTTGACTTTCGCGCGCTCCCATTGCCTTATCATACCTGCGTGGGATTTCCTTCTTTGTGATAGGATCATAACCAACACAAGCAACTCCTGCCTTGGCGCAACTTGCGCAGCTCGGTAGCTTCTGATCGCAACGGTTTTTACGTAGGCGACAACGATTACAGGCACTGACGTTGCGAAAGTTACTGCTTTGGCCTGCCTTGGCCGCTACCGACGGAGATGCGGTAGTGGAAGATGCGGAAGCGCCATTAGCCTGGGGACGTTCACGTTCACGATCACGGGGGCTCGGCTGTCCATTTTGCGGCGATTCATTGTCATTTGAGTCCTGTCGCTGTCGCTTTGCGGGTTGCGAGCTTGGGGACGGAGGGCCACGCGCAGGCATTGTAACGGCCCGGCGGGCAACCGAAGACGGCGCCGATAAGTTTGCGACGGGGTCGGAGCTGAAGCGGCTCGGACGGAGTGACGCAGACTGGGCGGGGAGAGCAATATCGAAGAGTTCGGTCCTGTTTTTGAAATGATTGATGATGGAGACGGAGAGTGGGTTTGAACTTGCTTGAGCTTAGTCGGGACGGAGACGGGGGCGGAAGGTGGCAGGTGAAAGGCGGAACGGTAGATTGAGTGTCCGGTCGGGGCTAACAATTGACGGCGGAGGATAAGGTAAGCACAATTCTGAGTATAGCACCTGACAGTAACAGGAAGGAAGCTACTATGGTATGGGTGGGATAATTGAGACAAAAAGGCAGGAGCTGAACAATTGAAGAATATGGATAAGGCAGGAAGGGATCGACGAGCCGCTGTAGCCGCTAACGTTATCAAAGCGTAAAGCGTTGTTAATAATAAGGGTGTTGTAGCTGCTAATTACCTTAGCTATCTGATGGTTTGGGGGTCAAAGATATGAAAAGAGGGAGGGCACTATAATGAGACCCAGTGGTTACCTTCCCTGGCCGAATTGCCTAAATCTTTCAGAATTGGCCACCTAGAAATCAGTCACTCAACAAGCAATTTCTCTTTTGCTGACTACCTACCTACCTACCTATGTATTTGCTGTCTGCGGGGATCAGCCAAGGTATCGTGGAGCTTGGCCCATGACCCCCAAGAATAATGATTCTGGGTCTGGCTTGTCAACGTCGCAGAGAGTCGAGACTAGGTAATTTGGGGCCTGCACGAAGTGAAAATCAATGCAAGTGGTCCCTGAAAGAAGGGACCTATCGATTGTGCATCTATCGTAGTATGAGGTAGGTAAGAAAGAGAGGCAACATCTTGAGGTGGATGTGACGGTGGCTGATGGCCGCTTCTGGATGAGTCTGTGATGATAATTGTCACGTTTGTTTCATGGAGAATGGAGACAAACAAGGATCCTGACTTCCAATCGTGAGCACTTAGAAATTTTCAACACGAATCATAATTATCCTTCGTGCAAGGAAGGATATAACAAAGATGAATTCTGAAAGCCATATGAGACATAGAATGATTGGAGAACTACCTGTGTGGTGGAGATAGACAAGACTCGATAACAATACATTATCTCTATTCTCAACTGAAAACAATAAAAGCTGCAAAAAAAAAAAAAAAAAGCAAAGGGAAAACCTTCATTGTTGGTCAAAGTGCAAGTGTTGTGAATGAACAGACAAGGGGTCCTTGCAGATTTATCCCAACTGAATCCTGTAGCGAGCAGGTGGGGGAGAAGTCCAGATTTCTATGAATTGACTTCTTGCATTGGCTAGGTAATTAATCTATTCCCTTTTAACTCTCTCATTGTAAGAGAAGAAAACCGCCAAAAAGAAAAAAAAAAGAAAAAAAGAAAAAAGAAAAAAAGAAAACAGTCGCCTGTGAATCTCGAATTAATACTCTTGGCATGCAGCATCTTAAAAACGCCATTTATCATCCTGTCGATCCTCTACTACAAACCAGACTTACAGGTTTGAGGCGTATCACGATAACGAATCATCTTATCAGTACTTACTCTAGGACCAGATCGAATGCAGCCTGGCTTCCCGATTTGAGATGCCGGTCACCGTATTCGTAAGCCGCACAAGCATGAATAAGCTCAGTAGCAAACTCCGAATTCCTGGTTCCTCGATGTCTATTTCCTTCCTTCCAGACTAGCCATACTCTCTATATATCCTCAAGCTAGAGGCTTGATACATAGAGAGCCATACATAATAATACTAGGACGCCCTACCACTGTGATTTATTCTTGCCGAATTATCTACCTCTTTTCTGTCGTTTGACTCTTAGAAAGGTGTACAAACATCGTCTTCACGCAACAAGGGTTCAACCTCTACATCATCCTTAGCCTCTCTCCACACCACCCAACTTCGTTCCTAGCTCCCAAGCATCCATTAGAGCGCGCGAATAGACTGGAAGCAGAAAATATTTGAATTGATTAAACTCATACGATTTCCAGGATAACTCACAAGCAAGTGCGATCCCCGACTGCAATCACAGAAGTCTTCTTTTTCCCTTCCAATTCGCCGCTCCTGTCAGTTCCCCAGCGACCATCAGATCATGGGTTACGTCTAACAAGGGTACTGCTCCCTCTTTTCCTGTCCTCTTTTCTCGATGCCTTTTGGGTTACCGACATACAGACCAGTCTGCCGGTCTATATCCCTTATAGGAACTTTACATCCTGGCTGCCTGGTACTACCTTGCGGTTGCACGGGATATATCACGAGGTCAATCACGAGGTCTAAAACGACTACATGCGAATACTTGCATACTCAGGTACCTTAATTACTTATGTGAAACTCTGTCATATGTATCAAAATGAGATGCATTGTCTTCGGCCATACCGTGTCAAGCTCCGCACTTTGACCGCTGCCGCTTCAGCTGCATTTGTTAGCATATTTAGCATCACCATGTATGTATGTATCTTAATGTCACTCAAGCACCGCGCGCAGAAAGTAGTTGTATGCATGTATCTTTGTTCAATGACAGCAGTCTCGAAACTACTGCCACCGACACTATCCTTCCCTTCATACACCGCCAGTTCGGCCCCGTGAGGTAGCCAGAACTGAATATCGCAAACTCTTAAATGTCTGAAAACAAACGCTACCAACATGTTCGAGGCCACCAATCAACCCCATGCCAAAAACGCCTTCTAAACCTCCAGGGTCCTATCGTCGACGATACGGCATGGGCTGGTGCCATCGGCAGTGTAGCAAAATCCATTATAAAAAATTCCCTGTCCCAAAATTGTCCTTCTACTTTGTCGTTGAATCCTTCGTTGAGTGAATCCATAGTCTATGTTTCGTGAAAAGAGTTCCCAAGTTCATCCGTCTTCTTTTTTCCTCTTATGGTAAAACGCCTGTTCCATGCCTGATCGCTGTTGGAAGAAAAAGAAAAGGGGGTATTTTCGACATGGGCCTCGCATGCCCTTCATACAATCCATCCCTAAAAGAAATGACGCCAGATTGTTTCGATTCTTCACTTGCTCGAAACGTTCAAACTCCAGGTGAAAATCCAAACCGTGTGTTGCTGCTTCATGCTGAATGATTTCTTAAACACTGTCCTCGTCGTCGTAGTCGGTGAAAAGGCCCTCGTCCAGAAGAGGGTCTTCCTCGGGTATCATGTTCTCCTGAGGTCCGCCCTCAGTGATCTGGGAGCTGAGATATGCTCCAACAATGGTGACAAGTCCGCTGAACCACCAAGCCAACCCAGAGTATCCAGTCTGAAGACCCAAAGAGTAGAGCAGACCAGACAAAGTGGGGCCCAGGGCACGGCACAAGCTGGCAGTCGAAGCCGCAATGCCATTGATCGTTCCCAGAACCTGCTTCGATGGTGCCGAGTTGGCCAGCAGGATTGCGTTGCTGGGGTAAGCCATGGTAGAGAAGGTGCACTTCCAGATGACAAGGAGATAGATCGCCGGCATCCTCATTGACTCGGGGAGAAGCACGAGGTATGGAGTGACCAGGTAGAGCGCAAAGTATGAGAATGCGAGGATTCGGAAGAGGCGGAGAGAACCAAGTCGGCGAGTAACCGGGGGAACGATGAGATAGTTGGAGAAGAGTGAGTAGAGTCCCTGAACCGACATGATGAAACCGATCATCTTAGTCTCGAGGCCAAATCCATCAGTAAACTTCAAGGGAAGCTCATGAACGGGGTGTTCAGGTCGCTTGGTGCTCAGAAAAACGGGGAAAAGCTGGTCAAAGGTCATAGTGTGGCTGTAGCGCATGTTAGAGGCTGCATTGAGCTTTTGGATAAGGTGAAACTTACAAAGCGAGAATGCCGTAAGAAATGATGTTCATGATGACAGGCTTGGTGAAGGTCTTGGGCTTTCGCACCACTACGGGCTCCAAGGGGGCCTCATTCAGGGGTTGTGTGTCAGGCTGAGGAGCAAGTCGGGGCGAATTCTCTTGGCTTTGGTAAGCAGGCAGTGCTTCATCGGAGTGGGCAGAGCCAGGGCGAACACTGGTCGAAAGATACTGAACGTTGTGCTTTCCATCAAGGAGAGCCTGTTTC
Source organism: Fusarium beomiforme (assembly GCA_002980475.2). NCBI lineage: Eukaryota > Fungi > Ascomycota > Sordariomycetes > Hypocreales > Nectriaceae > Fusarium > Fusarium beomiforme. The sequence continues at coordinate 88,158 of PVQB02000299.1, read as the reverse complement.
TCGGGAGAGCGGCCTCGTCCATTGCACTTGGTGACTCCACCGAACCAGCTGGCGAGGTAATCTCCGAGCTCACGGCCACGGTCGCGTTGAGCCTTCTTCTCAGCATGGGTCTCATCCAGAAAGAGAAGTCCAATGATGACTCCGAAGAAAACGGTGGCGGCGCTGAAGAGGTTAGGAAGGAGGTAAGGATATCGGTCCCAGATGGTTCCACGAGCAAAGATCTCGGGGTAGCTGATGCATGGTCGTGCGAGAGCTCCTCCAATCATAGGTCCAACGATCGATCTAAACAGGCAATCGAGTCAGCAACTGCTGTCAATGACTGCATGAGAATGTTTGGCTTACCCAATACACCACACCATGGGCATGATAGTATAAGCTCGGGCTGGGTGAATGTTAGCCCAATTCGCATCAGATCTTCAGATTGAACTTACGCTGATGTTCCTTGACGGTGACCAATTCGGCGACCGTTGTTTGAAGAACACCAATGTTGCTGGAACATGTTAATTGAGGACTCCCATCAATTGTCCCGAAAAACATACCCATTAAGAAGACCTCCAAGAGCGCGCGCAAAGAGTGCGACTGGCAGACTGGGGGCGAAACCAAAAACCAAGACACTCAGAGCAGTTCCCAGCAGACCAAAGAGAAGTACTGGCTTGCGACCAATCTTATCGCTAAGTCGTCCCCAAAGAACTCCTGTTGAGAATTCAGCCAATGTGAAAGCGGAGGTGACCATGCCGGCATAAACTGAAATCTTGTTGGAATCATCGGTAATGTTGAAATCCTGGATCATGTAGTAGATGTAGGGGAAGATGGACATGAAGGCAATCGGTTCGCATATTCTGCAGCAAGCTGCCAATTGTTAGACCCAGTGTCGCAAGAACATGTAAGCTGGATTCCATACCTAGAACAAACATTTGCTTTGCAGGAAATGGGGGAAGGGGTCTCTCATTGCGGCCAGTAGCCTCGCGGTTGGCCGCAGTCATTTGACGACTCCTCGCCATGTTTTCTAGTTGTGATCCTCCCGAAAGATTTTCTTCGTTTTGTTCAATGGGTGTCCCCTGGTAAATATCTGTTGAACTTCAGGTGAAAATGGCGTCTCTGAGCTACTCGCAAGTATAACGGATCCGTTTCGTAACGTATAAGGGCATGAGACAAGTGGCTTCGGTAGGTTGTAAATGTCGTTGAATATGTAAGGTGTGTAAGTGATCGGTTGTAGATGTACAACCCAAGTAGCAACAAATTGTATGTGTTGACAAAGAACTCAAGCTGATTGAGAGATAGAGAAAGAACACACAGCAAGAATCAAGGTGGCGGAGGGAGAAGGGAGACTAATTAAAGGGTTATAGAAGGTTCACGGAAGGAAAAGAGAAGGACCAAGATGGGGTGGATACACTTATAAGAAGTGCATGGAGTATGGAGTATGAGGATGGAGTGTTGGTAGTGAAAGAGAGCAACACCCCTCGCAGACTGGGACTGGGGGACATGGACTTGTCACAATGATCATCTTCTGGAGCAAAATAGAATTAATTACTAGACCCGAAGCTTGGAAGCAGCGGTGACATGAGGCGCGCCTCCAAATGGGCAAAGGGCAAATCTCCTGTCGTGTCCGCGCTTCGCTGTGCGTGCTGCGCTGTGCTGTGCTGTAAGATGCGGCGAACGGGTAATTCTTTGGGCATGGGTAGTGGGCCTTGCTTCAGGGCACAAAAAGCACCAGAACCAGCGCCAGAAGAACACCACGAGCAGTGATCCTAGTTTGACAGGGCGGGCTTGGACTTGGGCCTTGAGTCTTGGGCTGCAGGGGCTGGGTCCCAGGGAGACGGAGACGCAAGAGCCCTGCAAGACTAAGCGTAGGTACCCAGCAAGTACTTCCGCAGGGGTATCCTTCTCTGTCTCTGGTCCCCTGTAAGCCACTGGAAATGCCCACGGGGATGTACGCCGAGCAAAACGCCATGGACTGACGGTTGGGTTCGAGCTTAATTGTTGGGTGGGAATGGAGCTGGGAGGGAAACCAAACCAAACAAAACCAGTCCCAGACCAGACAAAAATGCCAATGCTAAAGTGAATAGTGCCGTCCGTAACTGCATCCCGGTATTTCCGCTGTGGCTAAGCGCATGTCCGAGTGTTCCCTTTGGCCAAAAGTCCTGTCTTTCCATGGACACATCATTGTGTTGTTTCGAAACTGGCTTATGCGTGCAAAACATCAGCAACCTGAAATGCGGTCAACTGACTTCCATGTTATTGCATTGGCTGCATCAAACGACACTAACCCGCACAGCCGCTGTAAAAGACAGGACAACAGCGACAGGTTTAGGAGGCGGTGAACACAGTACAATGAGTAATGAGCGATGTTCCCCCGGGCTCATCACACGGAAATCATCCCCGGGGTCGCCTCAGCCTGGCTGTGGAGCGATAATGTTACTAGGGAAGACGTCCCGGAAGGGACCATACCTAGGGGAGGTCAGAAAACTTCAGACGCTCATCCTAGGTGACAAAAATGCTTGGGTTAAGCTTAGCATATCTTATGAGACAGTTTGATGAATTTATTTTCTCCCCTAGCTTAGGGTTTGAAGTCTTCTGACCCCCCCCCCCCCCAAGGGCACACCTCTTCCTCTTGGTGACGGGCAGAAAATAATGAGATTCCAGCGGAGCCGACTTCCATCAGTCAGTCAAGTCAGTCACCAAGCACCACCAATTGTCATAACACATGCCATGCCATGAGCCTTTATTCCAGCCTTGGCATTGCGGCGTGCGGTTTCGATGCGGGGCCTAATGACGTCGATTTGGGTAGAACAGAAACAGATATCAGTCCAATGCCTGCCGTGATAGGAGTTGCGATGTTTTTGTTATCTACTTCATAGGTAGGTTGTTACTGTCGTTCCCCCACGGTCTCAGCCAACTCACCCTGTCAGTAGTAGGCAGGCGTAGGCATCCGTCCATCTTACATGGTATTTTCCTTGAATAGCATGCCGGTTCTGATGATGTGTTTTTTCGCTTGGTGTTTCTTTGTTCTTTTCTCACACCCACCGCCGGCCATTTGTTCCGGAAAGTCTGGAGCAAACATCTTATGCCTTACCTTGTAGCTCATTTTGTGTTTTCCAGAACGATGGAGAACATTGTCAGCAGACAACTTCCATGCATGAGGGAGTCATTCGGGATCTGCCTGCATTGCCAGCACCTTCTAGACACCGCAGCCTTGTCATACCTCAACCATGTTTCACTGCCCACTGCATACGAGCTCGAGAATGACGTGTAGGATGAGTACAAGTTGAGTATCATCTTCTGATCGGTATGCAAGCGAAAGTCACTCGGACGCCGTGCAAGAGCTTCGATTGTGACATATTTAGATATTGCGAAAACGAGATGCAACTTGGAACATATCTCGTGCTTGTCATGAGGTCAAACTTACACAGAAGATTCTACCTCGGAACACGGAGTAGATGTTCCTTCTTGCATATCAGTCGGCCGAGAAAGGTCCAGCTAGGCCGAAAAGCCTAGGTGTAAGTGATGCCAAGGTCGCAGAATCTGTATGTAGATGTTTTCGAGCTACTTCGTAACCGATATGGACATCATCCCCAGTCGAACAGGGCTCTCACCTTGGAAGTTGCAAGGCTCCCTGACAGCGGCGCTCGTGAAAGCTTTCCAGCATGCAGTAACAAATAAAAAACCTCGACATGTTGCAACCAAATATTTTCAAGTCTGACATACGCGTATCATCCATCTGTCAGACACGTGGCTAACGTTGACCGTTCTGTGCTAAAAAAAAAAAAAAAAAAAAAAAAATAAAACAACAAAAAAAATAAATAAAAAAAAAAAAATAAGTATTAAAAAAGTAGTACCGTTAATTCTAATTTAATTTATTATTGTTATTATAATTAACATAATTTCTATTATTTAATATATATAATTTTTAATTTTTAATTTTTTTTATATTAGAAGCTTAAAAGTATTATTTTATCAATTCATTTAATGACTCGACAGAGTCATGGGAAAGCGCTCCCGCACTAATCCATATACAGCATATTTATCTTGAAACGACTCGTCGCTGTCTGAGTCAAAAGACATATAGAGGTCTGAGCGTTGACAAGTAAACAAATTGCAATTAGGAGCAGCAGTAAACAGGATAAGATAAACACTTGAAGGGATAATCCTTGCTAGTCCGCGGATTTTCCGCAAACCCTACGTGGCAAACCAAGATCTATAAATTCAGGGTCCCTGCTGTCATTTATGGTGATCTCCACTAGCAAAACGCACCAGAAAGGGGCCAGGGCTACTCTCCTAATGGTCACAATCTCCGTCCCCTGTGGATCTACCGAGGTAAAAAACCAATGTTTAATAACGCGTGTTACGAAAGACGCTTTTGTCATACGCAACAAGGCTTTTCCAATACCACCCGAGTCCGACAGTCGGGATCCAGATGCTAACAACTTCCGTGGGCAGTAGGAAATAATACAAAGGCTCGACCCCGGACTTTCATCTCAGTTCACCACCACTCACGCACACATCAATCGTGGCAGTCACGTCGCATTGACTGAAAAGAATTCAATCTAAATCTAGATATTATGGGAAACCACGAGCGGACAGTCATTATTGCGGGAGGAGGCATATCCGGCCTTTCTCTCGCAAACATGCTGGAAAGAGCTGGCATAAATTACATACTACTGGAATCATACGATAACATCGCACCTCAAGTCGGCGCAAGCATTGGTCTCCAGGCAAACGGTCTTCGAATCCTCGATCAGCTAGACTGTGCGAAGGAGTTACTGTCGCTTGTCGACTTTCCCCTCAATGACTCCTATGTGCGATATCCTGATGGCTCTGTGCTCAAGCATTATCCCGACTGTCAGGTGATCTTGGAAAAGAGGTATGTTGGAAAGGAGTAGAGAAAAGTGGTATTCTGACGACGCCTTATCCAGACATAGCTATCCCACTATCTTCATTGACAGGCAAATGTTGCTACAGGCCTTGTATGATAAGCTCGCGTCAAAAGACTTAGTATACACTGGCCAAGCTGTCAAATCTGTTCTGGAGCTCGAAGACGGCATCCAAGTTACAACAGATAAAGGCAACGTTTTCAAAGGAGACATTCTCGTCGGAGCCGATGGCATCTTCAGCAGAGTTCGAAGCGAAATGTGGCGCATCGCAAATGAGAGTTCACCGCAATATTTTCCTACCAACGAATGGTCAAATGTACCGTGTTATTACAAGTGTATTTTTGGCATTTCAAGCCCGATGGAGGAACTCACGAAGGGTTGCCACTATGTCTGGAACAACGACTTTTCGTATCTGGTATTGGTTGGACCTGGAGGGAGGTTCTACTGGTTTCTATTTGTCAAATTGTCGGCTCCGCTGTACGGTGATGACATACCGAGGTACACGAAAGAAGACGAGGAGGAACTCGCTGCACAGCATGCCTCTGATCACATCACGCCCGAAGTTACCTTTGGACAGCTGTATGAGGCTAGGACTAGCTCTACACTGACGCCACTGCATGAATGGGTGTTTCAGAAATGGCATTACAAACGCATCATCACGATTGGTGATGCGGCTCACAAGGTATGGTCTCTTCCCCAATATTTATCTCATTGCACTAACCGATACCACCAGTTTGAGCCTTTAACTGGGAATGGAGGGAACGCCGCCATCGAGACAGCAGCATCGCTGGTGAATCACCTAACTTCAGACGAGTGCTCAAACTGGAGTGATGCAGAGATCGATGCCGCCTTTGCCGCCGTACAGAAAGAACGTTTTGACAGGGTGCAGTGGCTTGTTATTGATGCCCACAAGACTCAGCAGATACAAGCTAGGGAAACAGCTCTCCTAAAAATTATCGGCACCATCACAGCTCGTACTCTGAGCACGGACACCGTCCTTACACTGGGAGGTCGTAAGATGATTGGCGCTACGCGGATCAACAGTATTTCTCTACCTCAGCGAGAACACACGGTTCCATTCGATGACGAATTACCCGCAAGGCCTGTATCTTGGACCTGGGTACCTCTAGGTTTAGGAATCATAAGTCAAGGAGCGTTGTTTCGACTCGCGACACAGATTCTTGAAACATTACAAATTCCAACTACCTTTGGCAACGAACCTTTGGTGAAGCACTACACAGGTGCTAAAACTCTGGATAAGATCTTGGCTGCATTGGTAGCTATTTTTGGAGCTCCCCTTGCATCGGGCAACGCGGCGGCGAGATTGCAGTTGATTGCTTTTACGCCACTGATACTGTCGACTACTCTCGACTGGACTCTTGAGAGCTACCGTGCCGGTTCAAAAGGACTAATTACTTCTTTGTAAGTGCCATCACTGGAAGCGAAGTAGTAGTGTTCCATCACTGACACAGTCGTAATCTAGCTCATCGATCTTTAGCACCATCTACCAACTCAGGGGAGTGGGACTAATTGCGCCTTTGTACCATTTAATTTCAGTGTGCGAGCACTTGCTTCGGGGGTCTGTAAATACAATGACAGACCGGTCGATTGACAAGGAAGTAGTCGAGTCGTTTGTCCCTGGCATTACGCTTGGATATATCATACCCACGGCATTGATGCTGTGGCCATTCAAGAACAACGCTACCTGGCAGAAATTCACTGCTCTTTGGCAGCCGTTCCCTGCTTACGTCGGCCTTATCACAGCTGGTCTCTCGGCCATTTTACGTAAACGGAAAATCAGCAACCCACCCGAGTCAAAGACCTCAAAAGACATTCAAGGTTCGCAGAAGCAAAAGGCAGAAACTCACTCGTTATTGAGAACTGTTTATATGGTGGGAACAGCAACCACAGCCCTTGTCCATCTCTATACGCTCTACCGCATCTCAACTACCTCAAATCTTAGCTTCTCAGACGTTTTCGGCAGTATCAGATACCTAGTGTCTGGCGCATCTCCGTCTGATCCAGCAAACAAGATCCAAGTCTTCTTACAACGAGACATGTTCTTGAATGCCGCTTCTGTTCTTGCCAACGCCATCTACCGCACTCTAGATCTACGACGCTTGGGTTATATCACCAACAAAGAAGCTTTGATGGCGTCTTTAGCAGTCTTGGTTGCCCAACCTGTGTTTGGACCCGCTGCAGCTCACATCGGCTTCCTTGGATGGAGGGAAGAGGTGTTTATGAGAGTTCAAAGACGTATTGGTGTTAGTAATTAGATGAAAGTGTTATGAATTTTGTAAAAGTGTGTATTAGAATGAAAGCGAATTCAGATTAATTTAAGGAATGGAATTAGAAGCAGTGTTATTAGTATAGAACTTCCGTAATATGCATCTCTACTACTCCACAAACTTCACCATGGGTATCAGAAGACCCGAGACCTAAAATCAAGATGAGAGGATACACTTGCCAAAGAGGATTCTGATTCTTTCCTAAAGTTCATGAAATCACCGAAGTATTTTTTCCACTTTGGATCGAAGTCTTAAATACCTTTTCTTGCGTTAGTGTGTAATGTCATGGAATCGTTCTTATTCATTCTATGGATTGTGTCTGATCCTGCCGTAACTTGGTACCCTGTTATCCTCCTATGTCGATTAAGTTGTGAAGGGATTAAAGTCAACGCCAAGGCGGTCAGCTTCAGCTCGCATCTTCTTGTTCTTCCTGGTCAAGTGCCACTTTATGATAGTTGCCAAGGTAATACCAAGACTGGCAAAGACAATCTGCAAGATCATAGCCATGGTGTACCGAGGTTGATCTCTATCAGGGAAGAAGTAAGGCGAGATTACATTACCCAGGTGACCGAAAATGTTCACGATGGCACCACCAGCAGCTCGCTTCTCGGGAGTCTGGCCAAGGGTCGAAACAGCCCAGGTGTATTGCAGAGTGTTGGCAGAGAAGCAACCAGCTGCGTACAAAAAGGTCATGGCGTATCTGACAGCAGCATTACCAGTGGCCACGGTCACGATAAAACCGACGACCGAGCAGGACAGGGGAATAATGATGTGAAGACCTCGGTCCTTTCTACGATCAGAGTCCCAGGACACGTAGAATGTGCACAGAGTTCCGAAGACATAAGGAGGAGCGGTCATGAGAAGAGAGGTGACTCTTGTGCCAAAGCCTAATAACGTTAGAGGGGGTCATGCGACGAGCGGAGAGCAACTTACCAAGGCCATTGACAATGGTGGGGAAGAAGTTGTTGAAGCCGTATGAGGAAGTGATAAAGATGTTCATGAACAAAAACATGTACAGCTTGAGATCGGTAACAGCAAGCTTAAGACCATGCCAGACAGTTGACTTCTCAGAGTATTCGACTCTATCGTCAAGAATTCGCGCAGCAGCAAGCTTGCGCATATCCTCAGTCATGTATCGTGTCGCACCACCAGTGGGAGAGTCAGGGTAGTTGGGCAGGACGAAAAAGGCAGTGATGGCAAAGAAACCACTGGCAGCGCCTTCAAGAATGAAGAGCCACTTCCAGCCAGCGAGACCCATTGGCCCATCGAGACCGGCAAAGACACCAGCAGCGATGAGGCCAGAGAAGGCTTGGGCGAGGACGAGGCCAGAGTATAGAAGGGCGACACGGAGGGCGAATTCTCGACGGGTGTACCAGCAGGACATGAGGAAGACGGCCTGGAGATGTTAGTCAGACGTTTTGGCTGGGGAGGGGGAACATGAAAATGACGTACACCAGGGAAGAGAGGTGCCTCGACGATACCGAGGACAAATTGAACACCCCAGAGACCTCCAGCGCTGGTACAGAGGACAGTCAATGCGGAGATAGCAGACCAGACGAAAGCAGCGACAGGCAAAAAGACAGAGGGTCGAACACGAGTGATCAACATGTTGGAAGGTAACTGAGCAAGCATGTATCCCACGGTCAAAACGGCAACAGCAGTCTGAACAAATTAGCATCACCTACTAACCACTTTTACCATCAAACATACCTGATAATCTCCCTCCCCAAGATTGAGATCCTCATTGAACGTGTTCAAGCGCGCCTGAGCAATATTCGTTCTGTTCAGGTAATTGAACATGTACAAGATCCAGAGCTGAGGAAGCATCCAAATGTCAAGCTTTCGAACAATCTTCTTCTCCAGCTCCTTCGTGTTCTCCATGCCTAGACGAGCGACATGGTTGATGTCTGCAAAGGCCTCTGTTGCCTTCTCCTGGACGATTGAAGGAGCATCGTTGAGGGCTGAGCCGATCTGTTTGTGGTCAGCACCACCAACCGTTGGCTTTTCTTCAGACATCTTGAACGTCCCTGCACAACATGAAAACAATAGAGGGAGGAGAATAGTAGGACAGAGAAAAGAGTCTGTCTACCGAGCACTGAAAACTCTGACGATCCGCCCTGTTTTTATACCTCTGGTAAAACTTCATGATTCTCCAGCGTCTACATAACAGAAACTCCACAGAGGACAGGGCAATGCGTCAAGACTGCGGGGAAGCGAGATGGGGGCATCTTTTCTTGTAACAGAAGGTGCTAAGAGTCTTGGCTGGCAAACGCTTACAGCCAAGAGAAAGCCAAGCAAAAAGCCAATGTTGGTGGTTATATTGTGGGGGACCGTGCTACCATTGTCGGAAGACAAGCACGGAAGGGGTAAATTTGGAGTAATCCTCGCGTAAAAGAGGCTCAACAACTGTGACCCGAAATAAAAATAATACTAGAGTCGGGGGAATAGACTACTAGAGCCTCATCTCTCCTCACGTCGACAATTAGCTGTAATTTACACCTCCAATCACCCCCCAAACCGTGCGTCTTGAACATGGCGTGATGGCTTTCTCAGCTCCTCTTGGCGAGTGATTTTCCTTCTTCCCCAGGTCTTGGTCGGAGACCACTTTAACTGCCGACTCTCGCAGCCAAGATATCTGGGGTTTGTCTCTAAGCGAAATCCCCTCATCCCGTAACCCCACTGAAGTTGTTCCATCTCGAGTAATCCTCCAATAACCAACCTCACAATTGGGGTCAGAAATGCCTCTTTATCTTGGCGACCAACGGGGATATCCCGGGGTTCCAAGGAGAAGCTTTTTCGAAACTGCGGGTTACTGAAGGGTTGAGGTCTTGGCTGTAGCCTGGAGAGGAGTCTCATGAATCAGATTCCTTGCTGGAGTAACAGTCGCGTGGGGTAAACTCCACAATGACTCGGGGAATCTGAGGGGAGTTTGGCCTGTTGTTGTTTACCTGATGCATACTACGTAGCTTAAATCTCGGTGAAGGAGAAAATAGGCGAAGGAATGCCAAGGTGAAGTCTCGGTGAAATTATAGAACCGAGGATTTTACGAGAGCAACAGCTCAGATAGGCTATAACAGACATTATCAAGGTTGTTTGAGCAGATTGTTTATCCAACCGAGACAGTCGTTATGATGTCCCATATTTCCCCAAGACCTGCGACAACAAGGATCCCCGCAACTAACTCACAATCGGCGCCGCGTAACCTAAACCTTCACCCGGGATACGCGATGATGACAAGACATTCATAATCAATTGAGCAAAATGCGCTCAGATGGTCAGATTCACGGTTATCGTTGACGGCATCGAATTATCTTGGCTTGCTCTTGGCTACAGAAAGAGAAGGAAAAAATCGGAGCCGCAAATGGCCAAGATTTCTTGTGTTGTTCTAGAATAGGGTAACCTTGTTGTGATGCATGGATGGAGTGGCGGGGAGATGGGGAGATCCACTTGATGGCACGGAGACAAGTCCGAGACTCTTCCAGTTACCAGGTTAAAAAGGCAAAATAAGCATACATTTAAAGTATTTAAGCATCAAGTTCCCCGAGCACGTCTGAGTGTGGCAGACTCTTCACTGGTGGTTCTTCCATTTCCGCATTTGGCATTGTCGTGCATGCCATTGCATCAGATGATAATTGATCGGCCAGTCACGTCACAAGTGTCAGCCACAGATCAGTCATGATTCTAGCAAAATCTTCATCAAACATTAATTCTCTTAAACTACATCTATCATATGCCGATCCCCCAGGTTTTCAGTTCATCCCTTCCCCAGACTTCGTCATCACTTGGGGGTATTATTGGTAGCCAAGCCCCAAAAGTAAGCCACCCACGCGCCAAGAATAAGCAAGATGACGGCACCAAAGTTGATCATGCCCAACTTTCGATGCTTGTATCCCTCTGCCTCACTCTCAAACTGTTGCTTCTTGGCGTTGATAATGTGACCATTCTCAACTCGCTTCTTGCGACTCCACTGCAAGTGTCCAATAAAGTCTGTCGCGAGTCCAAGAGCGATCATAATACCCGCGACAACGACGGAGCCAGCTGCGAGGGTCACGTAGAGAATCGTAACTTCGTCGTAGTTATTCTTATCGCGGTCTTGAAGAACGCCTGCGATGAGACTGACTATAATGGTCATGCAGTTGTTGATGGTGATTTTGATGGCGTACCCTGAGCCAAAGACTTCTTGGTACCACATGCTTGTGCGGATACTATCGATGATAACTGTAGGGCCAAAGGAACTGGCGACAGCAAAGATGCCGAAGCTGGCTGCTGTGCCAGAAACGGTAGGTCCCCATGCGACGAGACACATGGACAAGAGCATGCCCAAGCCGCAGATGAGCATAATCGTAAGACGATGGCCGAGAAGATCGACAAATATACCAACCAATGGAACGAAGAAGAAGCCTAGGTACTGCGACATGGAAGAGTACCAGCCTGCCTTGACAGCTGAGATCTTGAACCGCTGCTCTGCTAGCTCAGTGCTATTCGTAGAAAACACATTCGCCGTAGAAGTCTGGAACAGGGAGAACAAGCAGACTAGCCAGAATGACCAAGGCAAGGTGAGCATCTTCGTAATCTCAAACCTCTTATTATTCTCCGTCAACTTCTCCCCCGTCGCCGGATCCCTCGTGCCCGCATAGCGCTTCTCGCACCATCTTGTAAACCACCAGAAGAACAACGTTGCGGCATTGGTGAACAAATTCATGAAGACAGCCATCCAGTATGCCCAGCTGAAATTACCAAGATTATCAGCGATGACATTGGCGGTGGCTTTTCCGACAAAGGAACCGATCTTGCCAATGCCGAGTTCAAAGGCGAGGGTGGATGCGAAGCCGGATGACGGGGGGAACCACGAGGAGAAGATCTTATACTGGGCGACTTGGGTAGCGACGTCGCCGAGGGCTTGGATTACGATGCCGCCGATCATGAACTTGTAGGAACGGACTTGGGTTGCGGCCGCTACGAGGATAGCGCCGAGGGAGAAGACTGCGTTGCCGTAGAGCATGGTGTCTTAATTCATTAGTCAAGACCTATGCCAAGGGACTATGTGTGGACGTACTGGCTCCACCATATCGATCAGTGAGAATACCGCTGGCGAGCATAAGAGCAGTCTTGATAAAGTTCTCACTTGTGTCAAGAACAGCATATTGAGTATTCGTGATGTGCAGTTCCTATCTAGGTTAGCCAGGTGTTCCCACGAGGCATGGATGGCAGCCGTACCTTTTTGAGGGTACTCTTTAGAGCACCAGTGACTCCACTACTCCAATGCCCGCCAAAGCCAATCATACTAACGATGACGACAGATAAGATCTTCATGCTCAGAGGCACAGGCTTCTTTCCGTGGTCTTCGCTGCCACTGTCTGACTGGTCAGACGCGGGCGTCATTGTCTCTGTCTTGGGTTCTTTTGACTCCATGGCTGTGACAACGAACTGATGGAGGGAAGAGATGAGATGAGATGAGATGAGATGGAAAAGATTATCAGATAATGCAACGGCTGTCAGGTCTTTATCAGATCAATCTCGGTGGGGTCATCTCGCGTGTTTATGTTTTTTCTCAAGGTTTTTTTTTGCTCGTGAGCTAGCGATGGCCCACTTGGCGTGGTACTCGCGTGTGATGCCGCAGCTGAGTCTGGGCCCTCGCATCCTCCGATGTCAAGTGTGAACTATTGAACGTTAAATCATTCCAGAAAACTTTCAGAAAAGGAGATGATATATTGCCTCGTACATCCCCAGAGACACTCTCATGGTAATCTCACTTTAATCTCACCTCTCATGACTCTTTCACACGCCTTCACGCTCTTTGATGCACATTTTTATGCTCAAAACTGACTTGAGATCTGATAACGCGTCCCCGTTAGCCCCAAGCCCCAAAAATACCGTCGCCTCGGTATTAATGCCAATCCCTACCCAAACAAGCTAGACCCCCCGAAACCGCCTGATATCGGAGCGAGGAAAATATCACAGTGAGAACCCAAGGCCCACCAGTTCCTCGATCTCTCCCCTTCTCACTGTGAAAACAACGTCAGCATCCACTGATTGATAAAACTGTTGGTCCCAACATGACCTGTTTATGCGGGTGCATCAATCAACTGATTGATAACTTTGATCCGAAAACGGCCGTGGGGCTTGCGTCAGGCCTGAATAAGCACCTCGAGGCCGTCCGGAGCATTCTCGCGAGGAATAAATCCCTCGCTAAGGAGGTGCGCTATCAGATCATTCCGAGTAATCAGCGGACCGCAAAGATTTTATCACTCCAGGCTATTGATCTGTCCAAGATTGAGAAGCTGCATGGCGCGTTCAAAGATGATGTGAAAGGTTTTTGGACCGCGGCGGGAGATGCGCTGCTTCAGGAGTTGAGGCGCAGAATTGCGTGTATCACGATATTTCTTAGATCAAAGGTGGATGATAAAGCATGGGCTTCACGGCATGTTGCGAATCTCATCCAGGGACGGACGTTATCGGAGTTGAGATATGCAGGCAGCAAGTATATTAAGATCGCCAGACGACTTGGAGGGATTGGATCGATCCTTTGGCTCCCATTGGAGATCCCGGCTTCCACGTAAGTGCTGATCCTTGACCAATCGGCTAAGCTGACAAGATCAGATATGAGCGCTATCTCAACATGGATGATACCGAGGCCTTTGATCACATTCAAAACCTAGGCTCTGATGCGCCGGACCTAAATCTCTTTGTACAGCGCCTCATCACCGACCAACTCGATGGTCAGTACATTATATCCGTTTCGAGTCAGTGCTAACAAGACTAGATCCATCACTAGCCCTCTCCCATCGAAACTTACTGCTCGAGTATGGAGACTGCATATCACCATCCGAGCAAGGTCTTCTCCTCATGCTCGCCCTCGGCGGCAACGATATACCACTTGACCTTCTCAAAAGTGCCAGAACCCCTATGAGGCGCTGGACCAATGAAGGAGAGATACAAAGCATAACTACCTCCGCCTTTGGATTCAACTCTGAACTCATTGGCTTACTGTCTAGTGATGAGCGTCTCTTGGGCTTGAGCCAAAGACCTGAGGTAACCCAAGGCGCGTTGGAAGATGGCACTGTCGTTTGGTCTATACTGCCCGAGGCACAGAAAGAGCTTGCTCATCGCTTGACACCGCAGACGATGGAGGATTGGGCGACGACTGCGCTCAAGCTGCTGTGCTTTGCGTGTCCGCCGTGCTATGAAGGCAAAGTCAATTGGTATGCTCCCCTCAGTCCATCCCCTCCTAGACTAATAATGATAGGGCACTACCACTGAAGAAAGCAATATGGAACCTTCTCGATAAAGCGACAAACCAGAAACGACTCCCAACTTCGCTTCGAACATGCGTCATCGAAGCTCTTCTCTATTTCTGCGAACGCGACCTCTTCTCAATCCGTTTAGCAGCTGTCGAACGTGCAAAGTCCCTTCTCCGGAAGAACATGTCATTCTACTACCAAGCTTCAGTAACACTCTTCGACAGTATAATTTCACGAATCGATGGAGATTTCCAGAGGTCTGAAGCTCTGATCGTCGATTTTCTGGCTGCAGACCACGAAGGAAATACTCGATCCGACAACGCTTTACGAGGAAGACTACACATTTCCAATATCGAGAACAAGATCCATCGGTATGAGAAAGATGTCGCTACGACTATCTACAACTGGGAAGGTATTCATCCGCTTTCGACTTTTGAGATTGAAGTCACGAGAAGACTCCAAGGCGTGGCGGCAAAGTTCTTCCATTCAATCGGCGATTTCAAGACAACGAAAGCGTCTTTAGAACAACATCTCTGGCTCAACTCAACAATGCCCATACGCGCCAACACTAAATTACTCATTGTCACGAGACTAGCAGAGATTCACTGCGAATTACTCGAGTACGAAAAAGCTCTTGAGATCATCCAAGTTGAACTCGACGGCATGACAGCTAGAAAAGGCCGTGCGTTCCGAAGATTGTCCATGGCGAGAGCAGAGGGCTTCATCGGCCTCGGTCGTCTCGACGATGCAAGCACTGTTCTTGAAGAGCTCATCAGTGTAGAACCACCTGAACTGGATGATCTAAACGATCAAGTCCTCCGCGTGCGCCGGCTGATCCTCTCAGCGCGCATCCAGCACGAGCGTCTCAACTTCGCCGAAGCACTGCAGCACTGGGAAATTGCCGGCCAGATGATAGAAAGTCTATCGATATTCAAGTCAAGACATGGATGGACACTAGCTATTGTTCATTTATCGATGGCACATGCGCATATAGCACTGGGGAATGAGGAACTGGCGAGACAGGCTTGGAATATTGCCGTTGAGATTGCGATGAGGGAGCGGTTTGAGTATGTCTTTCCGGTGCTGGCGACGACGTGGCTGCACAAGATTGTGGGGGAGATTCATGAGGTTAAGGGGTGGCCATTGAGGGTGATGTTGCCGGGAGGCAAGTCAGATTTGACTTGGCTGTAGGATTGGTTGAAAGTGTTGGGGTATTTAGAATGATGTTTTACTAGTTGAGATTCTCGTGCATAATTATGTATATTCAAATGTTGAAATTCTATCATTTAATCTTGTCTAAAATCTCTCTAAAGCAATACTTTAGCTTTTGCAATCAGAACAAGCGACTTGAGTTCGCTGAACCTGGCTTCCGCCAACACTCCACGTGAACTCACCACACAACTGTTCTCCTCCTGCTCCTCAACCTCCCTTGGCACAGAAAATAAAGCCGGGGTGATGCAAACCTTGATCCGCTTGGCTGGCTGTGTCAAACCATCACACTTCATTATCTCTTCATCAAACAGCAGTCCCGGTGTGAAGAATAAGTATTTATACTGCGTGAGTGAGAGCTCAAGGTCCAATTTTATGGTTAATGCCTTTGAGAGACCCCGTTCCAGCGTCGAAAGCGCCAGACCTTCATCTGCTGAGAGTTTATTCGGTGAGCGTTCGATCATATCTCGACTATCAGGTGGTATGAACACGTCTAGGCTTTGTAGAACGATATTGCATAGCCATTTTGCCCTTCTAGAGACATCATCTTCCCTGATGTTGTCGTTATGAAAGATGTTCTTCTTGGCAGACAGCTCAATATTACGTGCAATTTCGCTCCCAGCTAGTATACGCATTAGCAAAGTCTTTCTGATAGAGCAAGAGACTGACCTGAGCATTTGATGATTCTTTGGTACTCTGTAAAGAGCGGTGATTCGACGGCCAACATCTCGGGGAACGTAGACTCAAAAACAACATTTATGATTCCCGCTGTTAAAAGAGACGCAAGAAGCCGACGCTTCGGGACCTCGAATTCGAGCGCACAAACAAAGAGCTTGTTCATATTGAAACCACACATCATGTTAGCCCAGCTATGCGATAACGGTAAGAATTCACCCCGCCGCTCAGGGAGATCGTCGGTGCTGGTCAAGTTGCAAATGAAGTTGGAAATTTCCGTTGAAACATCTTCAAAAAGCGCAATGCATCCTCTGTCGAATGATGATCCCGAAAGCGTAAGTGTGTCTGTTTGAAGCGCTTCAAAGTCTTTGATTAAAATATCTTGGGACTCGACTCGCATTTGAAGTCTGGATATAGTGTTTCTTAAATTGGTGGCGTCTGAGTCCTTGATTCTGTCGCGCTCTTCTCGTTTTCGCTTTTCATCCGCGAGCTTGGAGATATGATTCATCAGTGTAATCTCACGGCCTGTGAATCGGCCTAGTTCAGCTCTGAGTGCGTCTAGTTCAGCTTCAACATTTTCTATTCTGGTCTGCATTGACGTGATCAAGGCGGCTTGTGTCTGATCTGAGGCACTCTCTTTGGATTCGGGACCAGCCGGTCGTACATCTACCTCGCTCTTCTTAGATGCGGACGACTGGCTGTTGGTATCACTGCTGATCTCATACACATCGTTGGTTCGTAAAGGCTCATCTCCATAGACCGGTCTTTTCGCCTCGCGACGTTCTGGCCTCAGACTTTGTGCTCTAACCTATACAACGTCAGCATAGGCTCACGTAACCCTTTGTCGTCTGCTGACTT
This sequence comes from Fusarium beomiforme, assembly GCA_002980475.2. Lineage (NCBI taxonomy): Eukaryota > Fungi > Ascomycota > Sordariomycetes > Hypocreales > Nectriaceae > Fusarium > Fusarium beomiforme. Next base: position 71,016 of record PVQB02000299.1, on the reverse strand, counting down.
ACCCAGCGCCCTGGAGTTTGATGGACGGCACTCAATTCGCGAGCCTGGGGAGACGGAGCATTTGGCTGTCTAGGGCAACGCCTAGGAGTAGCCGGCGGGGCCTGTGATTTTGCGACAGCGGCGACCGACGCGCTGCGAAGGACGCGTTCTCTTTGAGGAAACTGCCTCTCTAGCCGAGAGGAGATTTGATCAAGTTTGGCCTGATCTTCAGCCCCAAAAGGTACAAGACCAGCAGTGCCCTGAGAATAGATGTCAGAAAATGTAGCGCATCTTCGACGCCGTTCCCAGTCATGCTTCAGCTTATTGCGGATCTGCAGTGGAGTGAACTTCTTTTTAGTAATTCTCCTCAAATGATTGACTATGAGGGTATCGAAATCCTTCTGGTGTTGTATACACCAGTTTAGATATGCCCATAGTTCCAGACGGTGAGTATTCGCCCAGACACGGCCATCTCCCTTCTTAAGCTGGAACTTGATGCGCCCGTTCTGCTTGTCCCGCATGATTTGGTTTGTTTTGTGAAAGATTCAAGTGATTTACGCCCAGATACGGAGCAAATGTTTGAAACGCGTTGAATTGCCCCTCGTCATTTCTCACATGCAGGATCCTATAAGTGGCGCCAAGGAAGTGAGTTGGCGAACCAATGACACACTGGACAATGTTATACAGCTAATCTATCCAACCAACAACACGACACTATTGGCCAACGCGTCGCAAACGCGGTCTATCGAAATTTCCGTTCTGCCTGGCTGCCTGAGAGACGGTGAAGAGCTGAGAGTAGACGAAAGCAAGACCTGACGCCACATTATGCGTGCCCTGGAACTTCATCTTTTCATCATCTTTCTACCATGGCATCTTCTGGAGGACCAAGCTCGGCCAGGGAGCGTTATCGCTCTGACTCTCACCGTCGCAAGAGTACCGAATATCCAACACTGCCAAAGAGACTCATAATTGCGGTAGACTTTGGCACCACGTACTCGTCTGTATCATATGTCGAGGTACCTGAAGGCTGCCCCCCAGAACACATCGACAAGCGGTCAATCCGTTCAATCAAAAGGTACCCAGACTCTAATGAACAGTTCGCCAATGATCCGATGCTTGCAGAGGTACCAAGCCTGGTGATTTATCCCTTGAATCCTCATTTCCGCAGTCAAGATGCCTTGCTCCCTCACCGCAATGACATGAAGATTGAGCCTAATGACGACACCGAGCAAGAATCCACCAAGCAAGAATCCCCCGAGGACTTTTACAGTCGTCGCTTCGAAGCCTTGAACTCGCTGAGCTGTGGCGAAGATGCCCCGATGGATATGGAGATGGTTGATCAGTTCTACTGGGGCTACAAGGTCCATGAGCGCTGGGCTCTTCCAGTAACGCACAGTGATCCGACCAAGTTTCCTCTCTCACGGTTCAAACTCTTGCTCGACGATAGCAAAAATACAGCAGCGATTCGACAGGACCTAAATGGCACTCTTAACACTCTCAAGAGAAAGAAAGTGGTTGACGGACCACTACACGTCATTGCTGACTACCTTACATATCTCTTGGACCACGTACAGTCCGAGCTTCTTCGCTTAGGATATGACGATAGCTTTCGCAGAGAGATGGTTCTTTGTGTCCCTGCAATCTGGAAGCCGAAGGCATGCCGCGACATGCAGACTTGTCTCGCTGTCGCTATGAAGCGAGCGAATTTCCAAGGCGTTGATATCGAAAACAACAGCATTGAGAATCTGTTCATCGTGTCGGAGCCTGAGGCAGCTGCAGAGTTCATTGGTTCGTCTGAGATAATGGTCTGATATGCGTATCCTCTTCGGAGATCGAGTATTAACCTCGTGTCTAGTCTGGCCAGAGTTTTGTCATGGTCGATGCCGGTATGACTTCTCATCTTCTGTATTTTCTCTCATCTAACAAGATGCAGGTGGCGGTACCGTCGATGCAAACACCTATCGCGTGACTAGCGAGGAACCCGTACGATTACAGCACGAGGTTGTCCCTCCTGGCGGTAAGACCACTCATTTCAACCCTTTTATCCCAGCTGACATACGAACAGGCGGCCTCCACGGCTCGAGCTACCTGAACGAAGACTTCAAGGAATGGCTCATGAACAAACTCAAAGACGAGAAATACCTTGAGGAAGGTTCACAAACCATCAACGGTATTGTTGAGCAAATCATGATCAGGGATTTTGAATCTAGAATCAAGCGCAGCTTTGATGTTTTTAATCCAGCGGCAAAGCAAATCTCTATTTCTGGGCTTCGAGATAACCCTGAAAAAGGCTTCAGACATGGCCTTGTTACCGTTCCTGCGTACGAAGAACCGGAAGTCTAGGCTGGACACCAACTAACTAGATGATAGACCAGTGCTTGGAGGCATATTCTTGAAACGCTTTCGGGGCATTTGGGATATTATCGAAGAACAACTCAACGGGGCCTTGAGGATTCGCGTCCAGGTTGAGGTGAGTGCTGTCTTGAGGAACTTCGCAACTCGTCTTCACAAGACTCTAACAGTAATCTGTTCATAGAAAGTCATTCTGATCGGAGGTTTCGGATCCTCTATCTCTCTGGTGAACTACCTCAAGGTTATGTTAAGAGATTACTCCCAACGAAAAAACTGCCGTGTCACATTGGTACAGCCCGAAGCAAGGTTTGTATCCCTATCTCTACAGTTTTTGCCCATTTGACTGACCTAAAACGGCAAGATCATCTGTCCCTATTGTCAACGCCGTATCGGCCGGTGGTGTTTACCGAGCGTTGAACATGGAAAACGGGCCCGAGAGAATTGCGCAATCTAGCTATGGCGTTTTGCGTGATGAACCCTATGAATTCTTAGAGGACGAGGATGGTCTTCCCAAAAGCCGTTTGGAAATTCCGGAGCACAAAGGGCAACAGTACGTCTATGATGAACATGACGGCTTTCCCTATGTCAAAAATACCATACTATGGGTTCTAAAACGGGTAAGGAACTTTGTGAGATGCTTGATTGCTCTTCATTCTGAACATTTCTATCAGGGTCAAACAGTGCCATCAGATTGGCACACTGAGTTTGAGAGCTGTCACACTATCGATTACCAGCCAACTGGCCCCCTGATCTGCGTCGAGACACTCTATGTCTCGGACGATGCGACAGAGTCGCACTACAGAAGAAGTCACCCAAAGAACAGAGGTAAGCCAAAAGCCTTAGATAGACGCACCATCTTACTGATGTTGAAATAGGAGCTGAGAGAGTCGGGGTTATTGAAGTTGATTTTGCTTGCCTGCGAGATGAAGGAAAGATCATGCCCCAAGAACCGCCTATACGCACCGATGGGGTTAAGTTTGGAAAAAAGCATTTCAAGATCGATTTCACTATGAAGCTTCGGGTCGTAGGTCGGGATCTAGAATGTAAGTTGCTGACTTGAGCAGTTTTTGTTTTGGCGGTGTCGAGTTTAGAGCTGACAGGATTAGGTTTCGCGATCTGGGGTGGCAGGGTTCGGGAGAAATGTCGCATCAACATTGCTTCTGGCTTTAAACCTGGCGTTAAATAGGCAGGGACAGCCAGATTTCTTTCTGCTGCATTAATTGGTAGCTGATGAGCTGGGGTTAGAATTGGTAAAGTGGTTCACAGGAGAGATGGAGCAACGCGATAGCAGTACAGGTTCCATTTTATGGGCGGGTGGCAAAATATTTGGACATATTACTTAAAGCGATAGACATAATTTTGTTTTTATAATCAACTTAGGAGACTTCCTACTTGGAATCTCGAATCTCTAACTGAAAAATCTGTTCTGCATAGGTAGACTTTTGTATGTAGTCAGACTTACCCTAGTCCAAATAGACGAATGGGAGGTAAGCTTGCAAGGGTCGACTGATGCACGTGATACCATAAGCAATCTTCAGCCCCGAGTGAATTTCTGCGTCAAGGGTAAGTGATGCGGCTTATCCTCAACATATCTATTCACAATGTCTTCTTCAGGCAATAATGGACCAGATCCAGTTGACCTCGCCAGCAACATAGGCACTTGGGTTGCTGCTGGAGTGGCAATCATTGCTCTCGTCGGTGTAGTCGGTCCACTACTAGCGCTGCAAGCCTCGATGAGTGATAAAAATCGAGCGATGAATGCAGTTCAAGACCAACAGCAGAAATACGTTTCAAGAGGGTTTCCTCTAACTAAAGGACTTCGTGTGTTTAGAAGAATACGCGTACCAAATCTCGCGCCTGGATACATCACCAACGAGCCTGATACAGCCCCGCTCATACCGCCTCTCAGTGCTGCTCTGGGCCGTTGGGGGTTCAAATCTAGGGATTATTTACCATGGAATAATGGCTGGGCTAAGATGTCTGAATTGATCGAATCGTACCAAGTACGAGATGGGATTAGTAACGGACCTGTTGACCTGGGTGTCCCCAAGACCGGAGGAACGCTTGAAGTCGTCAACAGTCGAACCGCTTTAGTGGTAAATAAGCACTGGATACTGATTCTTGGTCTTCTCGGTCGGTATGGGGAGCGAGTGGATAAAGGGATCTTACAGCGGAAGGGAGTCAGGAGGAACTTCGATGGCGAACGCGCATCTATTCGGCACTTCACCCTGCCAAGAAAAGCAAAGAGGAAGGACTTTGAGACGCCGTTCGAATGGGTCCGCAAGGAAGAAACACGTTCAACCTCGAGGCTCAGGGAAAGAGGTTCTCCTAGCAGACGCTCAGAGAGTGTGAGCTCTTGGTCCGACCGCGATTCTGATACGGACGGTACCGTGATGGCTGTTCGACGCAGCGCTTATGGGACCATTACTATTGAAACAACTCCCCAACCCACGCTATATGGTGTCACTGGCAAAATGCAACAGCTTGGTCGACACAAGGGCTCTTGGAGTTATCTGACTGCCATGTCGTTTGTTCCGCATATTGCGAAAGAGATATTTGAAGCCGGGGTTGAGGAGAGAAGGGAAGATGCCTCTTTACAAACTCTGTTTTGGCTCGCTCATGGGTTTTTGCCATGTGGGAGAACCGCAGATGGACGACAGAGTGTGGTATCTTTAGAGGCTCCTGAACCTCATCTAGATATGATGGGCCGCAAAGTTGATCACGTTCTAGCCTGGCCCGCGTACTCTCTGCAAGAATCAGATGACATTCCGATTGCCATAGGTGTTGCAATGCAGTGTCTCGGTATTCCAGAGCCACAGATCCTACAGTTTCTTCCAATTGATGATGTGAGTCGGGCAAGGCGGATGCTCGATGCGCTCAAATTGGAGGAAAAAGAAGCGAAGGATGACTCTTACACTGAACTTCATAGCCTCGAACATGATACTCACCACGATAACTTTGGAAAGGATCCCAATTCACCATCAGAAATCCCTGGACTAAGTCTCGATGGTGCATGGATTCGTTATTCGGAACCCTCTAGAGATTTCTTCTGTCTGTTCCGAAGACAAGACCTCGAGAAGACATTGAGAATCATGCTGACTTTAGACTGGGACAACTGGGGATTTCTAACGTGGAAGGACAAGCTTTGGATGTCAATCTTAAGAGATGCTATTGATATCCTCAAGCTGAGAGATATCTACGACTCAGGGTTTGGACGATCATCTGGATTGGCATCTTACTCTCGGGTCTTTGAGTGGAAGCATGGTCGAACTTTTTACACACAGAAATTGGCAGACCATCTCGCCCTCGATAAGTTTCTGACCAGCTATTTCGAAACATATGGTCTTCTGCCTCTGCGACTTTCTCTAGGTATCCATCTTATAATCGATAATTCATTACGGCAGAAGACCTTAAGATCCTGCACGAGATTGTCCCGGCTAGATGACAATGACGAACGTTTCGCAGAAAGGGAGATTTCTGAACTTGAGCAGGCTCTGAAAGAAGTTGAGGAACAATACTGGATCCAGATGGAGATTCACCAAGATGATGAGATACCCTTCTTGCCGAAGAGCAATGATTCTGGTGAAATTGTCACGCATATGGTCATGGAGTTCTTGGATACAGGCACAATGGACTGCTTCCATATCCACTACGAAGAGGTAAATACCCCAACAACTGAGCACATAGTTACTAACACCGAAAGGATGGCTCAAGATATTATCGCATCACCGGGTATATTGCCCCATGGCAGCAAGAAATCCTCTGGAAACACACCTCCATACGTCGAAAGCTTCACAAGACAAAACGCCGTCTGAGAAGTGGCGTTCTAGAGTACACCTACAATACCAGACAGCTAAAATGGTACTCTGATAAGACTTCGATGCTTAAGTACAGTACGTGGCAGTTAAGTCCTCAAGATGTAGTTATTACCGATGGGAAAGAGTCTATGTGGATCGAGGAGAAGGATATGGTTATGGTTGCGTTGTGGATTGCTAACAGAGCGGCTATGTGGATTGGTGCGCAGGACTCAAAGCCTTTGTTGGAGTTTGTGGAGAGTTTGGATACATATATTTATGTTTTGTAGGAGTTGATACCTGATAGAATATGATCTGACATATGATTCACTTCTCCATAGTGGGTATCTCTATCTGCTAATAAGATATCATAGAAACGTCGGCACTGACCCCATGCTTTCGACACATGCATATATACTGGAGTTCTCTACAAGTTAAAAAATCACCAATGTGATAGTTTACTCAATTTTCCAGTAAGGATCTCATGCGACTTTATGGCTTTTGGGATGTCTGAATTGTGCCGCTGAGCCAAGCCGGCTGCTGGGCCGTTAAGTGGATTGCTTACATCTTGGCACTGTTGGTTGTAGATCCAACGACCAGGTACATTCCCACAGAATTGCTAGCGAGGTAATCTAAGCGAAATTAACCGTACCACATGGGCGCATATAGCACGGAGTTTTTGTCGATAAAGGTCGCATGGTTCCCGCATTCATTGTAAGCTGGATCTTATATGCATTTATTGACTATTAGTATGAGGAAACGATGTTGGGCTTCAATCGAATAGTACAGCTGCTCGTAGCTTTATCATGTCTTCTGGCTATTTGTCTCGCTAAAAACGATGAAGATTATGACCCCTCGACTAATTACCGCCCTCGCAACGTCACAGGCCTTGGCGATTTTTATGGCTGGGTCGGATCGTGAGTTTCTCGGTGACATACAAGATTATGAATGACCCAAACTAAATGCCTTGGTGTAGATACTACAACGCCACCGCAGAGGTAGAGCTCAATCCTGTCTTCGGAGATGTCTGGAACTGGACTCTGTCTCTTGGTATGCCAGATGAGGACAATTTGTGCTCTGAGCTGCAGAACTACACGCATACAGTCAAATATGATGCTATTCTAAGCATTCTGGAGCGTGGACGTTGGAATGCTGGGAGCAATTCTGTCATCTTCTGGCTAACGCTAATGCCGCAAACCTCACCGCCGTTTAATGTATCTTCTTTAGGCGCCGACTTTATGTGGCGGACCTCTGACCACCCGACTCTTGAGTTTCCCATTTTCTCCGTTAGGTGCACTTTGACAGTCCCATCCGTTTTTCCTCTGTCCGCTAACTTTGAACCAGTCCAAGTCCAAATGGATACTGGCGTCCTAAAAACGGGACAGGTCCTGATCTTTTCAACTTTACCACTACGCAAACCAAGTCTGGAGCATACAGCCTCAGTGGAACACTCGAATACGAGAAGATGGACCATGGACCAGCATCTTCACGTCTCAATATCACTATGCCAGTCTGCAACACCACCGAGCTTCGTGGGGATTACTTCGTCAGAGTGCAGGAGGATGCTGAATGGAATACAGAAGGGTGGGATGGCTTCCGATACCCTAATGTCAGCGTGCAATTCGATAATAAGACGGCCAATCTGACCCTGAATGCTGTCTTTGCTTCGCGGCCTGTTGTATGGCCCAACGCAACTGATGGGGGTGCAGGTTATGGGTCTTCGACTACAATAGGTCAGCCTGGTGCCCATGGCTTTATGCAAATTCGTTTCTCTGGGGCTCTAGATGCATATCATTCGGATTTACTTAGTCTCAATGACAGCGAACCTGTGTGGCTGCGCACGGTAGGTTTTGGGAATAATCCAGCGAATATTGGATATGAGAATAGAGCAGACAAGCTGTCTTTTGGGATCGCTATTAGTGTTGGAGCTATTGCTATGTCAATTACTTTGGTTTTATAGATCGCTACAAACGGCATCGGTAGTTGCATGATAATGAGTCTGTTGTGAAGCGCGAGTGCCATGTTGCGTAGGGCCATGTCCTGACGAATGTATTGAAACCACTCATTCCCCCATGGGACATGGGTAAAAGTACCTGCATCTCTCAAGCTACTATTTTTTTTGACGAGTTCCTGAAGCCACATTCCAAAATTCCTAGGCAATTCGTCGCAATACGGGATGCTGATGCAGAAAAAGACCATGCAGTTTGTTAGATCAGCCGTTTTCAACCAACTTTCAGACTTGCGGAAATGCCTTCCGTTACAGTGCGATATAAGCAAAATCATAAAATAGAGGAGGCCTGCATGAAGTATTTGCTCTTTTGTAACTGTTCCTGGCGTGACTTTTGGATTTATGGTCCCCAAATTTGACGCCTGCAACGGTACCACCATTTACCTTTGGGATGGAGGTACAAACTCGCAAGTCTGGTGTTTCTATAAAGTAAGCAAATCGCCGACTTGGGGCAGTGGCCATTGAAGGATCCCCCATTACAGGATTTTCCGTCACGACTTGGAGCTTCAGAAAAGGGAAAAGGTGTGATAGAGGCACGAGGGTGTTGAAGATGGTCAATTTCACTTTACAATCTGTACGTGGTGCTGTCTCTTATAGTGCCATAGAGGGGCTTGGAAAGTGTCCCTAGAAAGCTCTCCACTGCTTATCGGTTGTTCGTTGCCACACTCAAAGTGACCAAATTTGACTGTTCTTTGTGCAACACGCCCTTCGTGGCTGAGTCGAGGTCGGCTGAAATAACGACGAGGTACTAGTTACAATAAGCGGTTCTCAGCCAGCCACTAAGTTCGCGTGGGCATATATATGCTTCAAGCCACAGGCATCGCTCAGACCGCCACTTTCTGCATTATACTTTGAACGCCCATCTCAAGCGTGGGCACTGTTAGCATCATTCTAGCCTTTCTGGTGTTAGACCAGCTTTCCAACGGAATCATATCTCCGATATACACGTTACGAAGAAGCCTCGGCACACTGAGCATCGTGCACGGCGCCTACCTCTAAGTTTTTAAGCAATACGATGTCATTTCGTTCCTAATAATTGAGTTACGGTCTGGATGTAGGACCTAGTGATGGATTTAGTTGTTGCAAGCTCTACTCTTCTGTGCGTAAAAGATTTACTATTTTGTCTCACATCCATATCTGTGATGTACTGTAAAAGAAAAATATGAAGCTCAATGGTCAAAATTAATATTGGTTCTTAGTCAAGCGTCCAGTTAGCAAGACATGCATGGAGCTATTGACATCTGTTTTCCTTGGTAATTCTCCACGAGACCTGTTTGTATGGCTGTGATTATACAGTGAAGTGCGTGGTAGTCCACGAGAAATTTTACTGAGCAACAGGAGAAGAGATGCAGTCATCTGAGGAATCTGAATGCGGTATCTCGTTTGAAATACCCATAGTCTCAACTATAGCAGGGAAAGGCTGCGAAGTATCTCTACGCACATGTCATTGATTCATCTATGTCTCCAGGGGGACGATAGTAGAATCGTGGCTGGCTGAGCCGCTAAAGTAAGATCAGATATTGGACAGATGCGTGATAGGCGCTCGAGAGTATTCCAGTTTCTTTCCCTAGCAAGTTTACGTCAGGTGAAGTGGAATCAGCCCATAACTAAGTTGGCCAGCGTTTCTGGAGGTTACACTCCGGGCGGTAGCTTCGGTGCAGGCCGTTCCAAATGGGCTCCGTGCATTCCTTTCACTAACGCTCAGCTGTAGACTGTCGCTTCTTTAGGCAAGTGTAGCCAGCCACGACCACCTTGAATCAGTCTATACGGACATATGCTCACTTATTTAAGGTGTTAGGTCATGCCGTTTGCGAAGAGTGTCTTGGATCTGCTGGCAATAGTGCGAGTGCGTTGCGCTCGTGATCACTTGTATCCTTTCCAGTTTAGGAACTAGGGCGAATAGCTGAAGCATGTCGTATGTGATACGATCTCTAACCTGCAGGCAATAGGCGATTTAGCCCCGAGAACCTGTGGGGTCAATGGCCAAATACGGATATCAAGGTTCATATACGGGCTCTATTGGGATGGTAGCACATACAACGCAGCGCGTAGAAGCCGGAAGAGTGTAGACCGTGTGATCCTACAGCTACTGATTGTGGCTGGCTGAAGGCAATAAAGAATGTTTATGTTAGTTGTTCAGCATTCCAGTTAATACGGTGAACTTACCCAAGCGGGAAGATCTCAGCAGACAGGACCCCAATGTCATGACTTATTATTTAAGACGAACTGCCCCAAGCCTACTTATCCTTTTATCTCTGTCTCAAACTGTCCGTTAAGCACCTTTAGTTTGAAGACAAGGTCATCGTATTACGGTATCTTAACTGTTTCACCTGCTTGACATAAAGCAATTACAGCACACCCACGGAGTTAGCTCAATATGGATGAAGAAAAGGCGATGAAGATGGTAGCGCAGGCGGCACTGGTGTCCCAGGTATGTTTGGTATCACAAAGCTGATGTAGAAGCATGTAGTTAACACTGAGCAGAAAGTTCGGGAAGCCCTTCAGGCTTCACTGCCTGTTGCTACCGAGCAATTAATGACTGTCCAGATCCCTGGCACCATCATCGATACAAGGTACGCTGACATAACCCACTTCTATAGCGTTCAATTTGGTGAGAATCAAAGCTCACAATTATCAAAGTGATCCCGGCCCCTATGTGTGGGACTCCAAGCAGGAATCTGATACGCCTCATCGCATCAAGGTCAACGAGTCGCGGCTTGTGGACAACATGGTTCCTTTGAGCAAAGTAATGGTATGCCTGCACCACTATCACCAATTAGAGTAAATAACGCTGATAGAAAATTCAAGATGGGGGTGACTGGGAAAAGTGTGGCTAGAAGCTACGCTGCTGCTCTCGACATGCTCATTCCCGAAGACGCCCCCATCGACACTGACAAATCCACAACTACCAAGACTGCCGCTGCCGATCGCTACATTGCCGCAATGAAATATCTTACTCAAAACGCTCCAAACTCCAGCAGATCTGTAATTGATGTCTATGTCGAGAAGCAGCAAGCCTACTCCGAGGCAATGAACAAATGGGAAGCGGCGAAGGCTAAAGCCCGCTGTAGGTGCTTTTATTACGAGATCACTACCATAATATCTTAATACAGTAAAGAAAACTAACTTCTCGTTGAAGCTGACGCCAAAGAACGTTTTCCGGGGAACGTTAGGGAACAGCAGCGGTTCTATGATGACTGGAACCAAGAAAGCTTCCGTAACGTGAGTTGAAGCCTACGCTATTTCTTTCTAGTTTTGAAGGTCCCTGACACATGAATTCTATACAGTTCAAGAACAACGCCCAAGCTAAATACATGGACTGTAAGCTTCAGCTGAGGAAGATTCATATCCAATGGATACTTGCTGATTTGTTGAATAGGGATCGTTAATGGCAATAAGTATAAGGTATTCGATTTTCCATTCTACCAAATTTTACAGCTCTCCATACTATTGCTTAACACTGAACTAGGTTGACTACTACTTTGGTATTGTCGGTCTCATCCGCAATGAAAAGAGTGGAGTCGAGCAAAGAAGCTGCTCGTAACCTTGTCGTGATCGACCCCGATGGCTCAACAGAATGGCAGGAGGTTCATCTTACGCCAGCTAACTGGTGAGTGAGTTCCTCTCTCCTTGTAAAATTGAAACTGACACATCTCAGGGCAACGCTCTGTAAGGAAAAGGTCGATCAGTGGCAGGGACAGAACAATAAGTTGAGCCGCAAGGATTTTGAATCGGAGATCAAGCGCCTGAAACGCTTGCTGCTTTCCTATAATGGCCTTATGAACGTAAGTAACTCAATTAAGTATCACCAGGGAAAGCTCCCAAGATTAACAACTTCCAGTCTATTCAACCAAGTGACTCGACTGCAAAGCCTGCCACAGGAGGCGAGCCTGAAGGGAGCGGAGCAGACCAACCCAGCGCCGACGGGAACGAAGCAGACAAAAACAATACCGCTACTAATGGGGATTCCAAAGCGGTCAAGAAGCTAACTCTCGTCGAGACAGAAGATAAATTGACCAAGGCCTACAAGAACCTTTACGATGCACAAAACGCAATCCCACCCAACCCACTTGAAACACGAGCAAGGCAAGAGGACCTCCAGGTAGCCCTCGAGAACAATAGCAAGGCGAATTTGGAAAACAACAAGGACATTGCCTCGAATCTTTCCAACAAGAGCAAGAATGAGAAGCTCGAGTGGATTAAGGGCATGATCGGCGACGTCAATAGCCAGATCAAGTTGCTCGAGCAGGGGCTCGAGGCCTTCTATAAGGCTAGTGCTGCTGCACCAGCAATCACTGAGGTTGTCAAGAAAGACGTCAAAGACCCAGGCCAAGATAAGGGGGGGCAAATCGTTTCAACGCAGTATGCAGAAGCTGATGGCCAGTACGCGGATCCTAGTCAGTATGCCCGGTGAGATTCGTGAGATCATATAATAACATTTGCCTTTTAGAATTCAATCTCCCTCGCAATGGAGTCGCCGTTCCACAGCCAAATAAGGTGGAGCCGAGCAAATGGACCAAAGTAAGCACAATTCTGATCATGGCACCGCCAAGGGAAATGAGACATTCTCTAACCTTGTACAGATCAGTCTGAGCATCTCGGCATCGTCGCAGTCCAGCTCCACAGAGAGTCTCTCTTCTTCTACTTCAGCTAGTGCCAGTGCATCCGGATGGATGTGGAATGCTTCAGCCAGCTTCAACCACTCCCAAGCATCAATGTAAGTCACAGAAGCCTCCCTGCCTTTGACACATCAAGTATACTCATGTATTTGCAGGAACGCTTCCAACGCAACATCCAACTGCTCCGTGGACATCAAATTCGAGGCTCTCCTGGTGACTATTGACCGTGCTTGGCTGCACGGTGAACTTTTCTCCGACCCCGAGCTCAACACAGGCGACGATGTGAAACTCTCGCCAGGTGCTCTCGATCTGCACAAGTTGATTGATCAGAAGAACGATAAGGCACTTGCAAATTACCCTTACTTCCCATCTTATCCCACCGCCTTCATTGTCGCGTCCAATGTTGAGCTTGAATTCCGCGGGGACACGACAGAGCTCGAAGAGGCTGTTGAATCATCTCACACTGATGCCCAGGTCAAGGTTGGCTATGGGCCGTTCAGTCTCAGTGCCAGTCATAGTCAGGACAAATCAAGTGCCAAAACCAAGATGGAGACTACAGCGACTGGTACTAGGATTACTCTGGAAGCTCCCGCTATCATCGGCTGGGTTAGCCAGCTGGTGCCTCAGCTTCCGCGCCCCAAGGGAGGCAGCTCCTTGGTAGGTCCGATGGTGTAGGAGGCGCTTGATAGCAGTTACGAGAGTTCTTGCCTGTGGTAAAAACAGCTTAAGTAGGCAGGAAGTTATTTATGCTGGATATAAATTGAGAATACGAAGCCGATTGGCCCCCTGTTTTGTTTATCAATATATGTCCTTTGTTTTGATGGCTGTTGCAGACGCCATGACTCGGAATTGATTGACAAGAATTGCAATTCATAGTGTTACTCATGCCGTTCATGATTTAATTCGGTCGTATATTATGTGGTACTCCGAGGAAGATACTCGATAGACCGCAATATGGCTGTCCTGGGCAATAAAGCATTCAGCCCATGCTACCCCTACGCCGGCAGCTCGTGCAGAACCTTTTGCTGTATCGGCCGTGCATCTGACTCTACCAAAACATGATCTGGGCCTGCGTCTGCTTCTGCCATTGAAGGAACAGATGCTGGACTATTCTTCGAGGCAGCTTTATCCTCTCCATTCACGCCCGTGTCCTGCCGCGCTCGTTTCTTGCGGCGAATCCACCACCAGCCTAATACCAATAAGATGCCAGCAACAACAACTCCTCCAACAGCTCCACCGGCTATAGCGCCCACGGGAAGCTTACTTGAATTGTCGGGGGGAGCCACGAGTGAGAAGCGATTTGCACTATCGCGTTCACAGCAATTATCCTTCTCTGGGTCTATATTGCAGCACCAGATATTGGACGCACACTCTTTAATTTGGATCGAACTTTTGTTTCTTGCTATCAATCTTTTGAGCCAGCCTCCGATCATACCCAAAGAAGGAGACTTACTCGACAGACAAACACTTTGGCATCCAGCCCAATCACGGTTTGTACAACCACCTCGGTAGAAGTAGGGATCGATCTCAGGCTGCGTGTACCTTTTAGGATTGCCGTAGCACAGGCCTCCTGCAAAGCACTTATGGCCTTCATAGCAGCAGGTTGACAACGTGTTGCTAGAGTTACATGGCTTTAAAAGGGGTTTTGCTCTTGCCTGATCCCCGCTTGGAACGTAACAATATTGAGAGACTGTCCAGTGGAAGAGAGCTAGCAATAAAAGTGAATTGTTGAACTTCATCGTAAGGAATCGCTGCTGTGAAAGATACGAAAAGGCAAAAAGGAATGCCCGAGTACGCGAAACAATGAAGATGCAGAATGGAAGCTCAAGCCGGGGAACAGGACTTGGTTATTCTAGTCAAGTTGACATGGTTACTGATCCTCCAGGCTTAGAATGACATCAATATGGCCTTGTATTCCAGGTCGAGAACAAACAACAAACAACAAATGCTGAGTGACGTCAATTGCTTCTCTTGGGTGTTGCCAGATCTAGGTCACGATTCGTCGGCTGTATCAAGCATAAGTCCCCTGCAGCGCTGAATGGATGAATCAAATCTCCCTCTGCGGAAATGAGTCCTGAAATGGTCTGATCGGCAGGTGGTAGGATCCAATCATCATTTATTCAAAGAGCAGACCTTGAGTAAGTTGGGGGCCAAATGCCAAGATTTCCTCATGCTGTAACATTCTAGCTGCAGCTCCATCCCAAAACAGTGGCTACCAAACAAAGATAAAACTGAGCTAATCTAACCTTTATAAAGTCTATCTAATTATATAAATCAGCTGATAATTTGCTAAAACACTGTTGATGCGCTTCATCTCCGATAGCAAACTCAACGCCACTACCGTGCCCATATGGCAACCTGAATTCTACTATTCTAAAGCCATAAGCTTTCATCCAGTCCCATCCTGTCATTTTTTAATCCTCGAAAGACAGTGGGTTATATCATCCAACATAAGACAGACTATTCAGGCAGAAGGTAATGTCATTGTAAATCGCAAACAATGCTATTGGTGGTTCGGTTTAATTCTTACTTGCAAGAGTACGCAATCAAGCAAAAATGCCATGTCACCAACTCGATCGTCTTCAAATTCTCGGGTGTATGACAGGTAACCAAGCATCAATGGTTTCTTAGACCCTTTTACTAGCTTATTTAAGCTTCTCAATCTCGAATTCCGTCTCCGCCACTCCCTGCATCTCATCGTTCGCATCCAAATAAGTCTCGACGACTGAAATCGTGTATTTCTTCCAAGGCGGAGTAGTTTTGGAGTAGTCCGTCTTATCTTTCGCATCTGGCTTTGCCTGGTCAGCGATGATACCTCGCATCTTGAAAACAATCTGCTCGCCCTCCTCAAGTCGAATTGACAAGAGTGGGGAGTCAGGTGCGCGACCTTCATCGTCCACTTCGACGCCAAGGTCGTAGCGGAATGTGGTCAGACTAGTTCCAATTTGGTTGATTTGTGCAGGGAACATAGGGCGCCTAGTGTCGTGTTGATCAGTCTGGTAGATCTTGTTCAGTGACGCTGGCAGGTAGACGCTGCATTCTCCTGGACCAGGATCGGCGGAGTGTTTCAGCAGATCGGAACGTGGCTGGGTCTTCGCATTGAATAGAACCCCTGTGCCGCTTACAGTCGAGGCGGCAAAGTTGATGTTGATGGATTTCAGCCGCTCGAATTGCGAGTCCATTCCTCTTTTGTTCGCCCTGGCTGTAATGACAAGAGTCGAGTCACTTCCCACAGTAAACTTAGTTGTGTCTATCGAGTAGTCCAGTAGGGTTTTGGGTTTATCCGGGATGCGCTTGAAAAAACCTTTGTCATTTTCGGGGTTGTTTTCCTTCCACCATTTCTCCAGTCGAGTAGGTGGAGGTCTGGGCGTGCCGAAGATTACGTCACTGATGTATTGTAGCACGAGTCCAATGACGGCAACACCCAGGCTTACATACGCTGGAACCACACAAAAGATAACGGCGAAGTCGAGGATCAAATTGCAGAGTTGAATGGTAAGGGAGAGAAGAGTCTGAAACGTTTCAATTGGGCTCAGGTCCCCCCATGCCTCATACGTGCGATGCACGCCACGATGAACATGGTCGTTGACATGGCACAGCAGAATAAGCGTAGCGCTGTTTCTGTAGTGTTAAATTGAGTTTCGATTTCAAGCTCTGCGCCCATCCTTTCTCTGCCGTCTTCTCTGATCTTGACAAGGTCTCAGCTTTGCTCGGCACATCTTGAGTACGATCTTCTCCAGCCAAGGCTGACATGACACTCCTTGACCTCTTGGTCCCAAGGGCCATATCCTTCGAGGTTATGGCATTGCGTCGAGTCCGCTGGGCCAGGTCGGTAGTATCAAGAACGACGTCGGGGTGAGTAGTCATTGATATCTTCATGACAGACAATTCCAGCTGTCGGGCATTCAACGCGGTTGACTCGGCCAGGCTTCTTGCCGTCTGCATCTCTTTGCCTCTAAAAAGTTCGAAGGCTTTGTATGTAGAGAATACGAGGCTTGCAAATGCTTGAACACTGCCAAGAACAAGTCGTTTCTTTTGGAGGGGAGCCCGACTGTTTAGATCACGCCTCCAATTTCCCCATGTGTCCCACGACTTGTACACGTACCAGACCGTCTTAGAACCATTTCGTTAGCAATCAGATCCGGGACCCGTTACGATACAACTTACCAATCCCAACCCGAGTATGAATGTGAATGCTCCCGCCCACCGCCTGGGCGCCAAGCCCGCTGAATCGATGGATGAATAGTCTCCCTTTTTAACCGCCCTCCTTACTACACACGTTGTTGCCATTTAACATCTACCCAGATGTTGAATCTGGTCATCTGCTCGTCCGTTAAAGTAGCAGCGCACTGAGCGATCCATACCGGAGCGTATGTGCTCTTGATCCACTGTTGAAGGTCGGGATGAAGCATGTCTGCTAGATCCTCAGGGATCTCATTGATTCCATATGTAGAGCTTCCAGTCGCAACAGGTCTCTTCTCCGCGCCCAAGATTAGCTTTCGATCGTCGTCGTCCATGTAATAGTGCATAACCTTCCTGAGAAGCTCTTGGGTATCCTTTTTCAACTCCACAGTGTTGATGGCGAAACCTGTCATGAGATCTCTCACACTTCGAGTATTGGGTTGAAAGGGGAGGAATCTGGGTTGCGATCCCGGTGCTGGACCCGCAGGAGTTCCAGGCTCCGGGAGACTGATTGGTACTGGGGCAGTCGCCTGGACCCTCGCCGCTGATCCTGTGATGTAATCCTTCATCACCGGTTGCCTCTTGGTCAAGCTGTCTGTCGTCAGTAGGCAGTCCTTTTTGACTCATGTAGCGTGCCAACCTTCAGTTCTGAGGATCTCGCGGTAAAGTCGCTTGAATTCTTCATTCTTGGCTAGTGTTCGGAGTTGCGCGATAGCAGCGTTGTTTAATGCACTGGAAAGGTGTTAGGTTCCTCTCTTCTAAGCCTCAAATTTGAGAAATACTTGTCAATGCGAGCTTCAATGAGAGGAACAAGATTCGAGAGCGACGGCTTCACTAAGGGTATTGCCTTGTCCTGTGTAGCTGATAGTAAAGTGATGAAGGTTATTTTATTCAGATCTACATGCGAACCCGGTTTGTAGATCTCACAAATCCATACTTTTCGACCGGGAGCGATGATAACGCAATGCCCAGGCTCGATGCTCCGAGTAAGTTGCCACTCTCCCTGGCTTCCTTATGGTTTTTCCGTATATCCTCGTAGACATCAGGCCTAGCAGCATCATAGCTGTCGGTCAAGTCTCTTAATCCGTTCAACTGCAGTGTCGTTTTAACAACGTCGTGATCGCCCACATATTCTTGACCTTACCGCTTATCAATAGACGTCATTATTTGACTGGTTGCGCGCTGTTCTACAATAAAGTAAAATAGTCGTCGTTCAGCGCAGCGCACAGTGAGGGCAGTGGCCGCATGACGGTCAAAAGGAGGGGCGGGTTTTGGGAGTCTAGCTATGGTAGCATAGTGGCGTGGTTGGAATTCTTGGTAGGTTGAGGTGTAGAGGATGATCAGGCCATAGCCAGATATAGGCAAAAGTAATTGCAACAGGGATTTTCGAGCATCTTTACAAACATGACGAGCATAATGCCCCCCTGGTCACACGTCTCAACACAACTGACGTGTTCGATCAACTGAATTTCTAGCTTAGAAAACAATGTGACCTGCAAGACGCCAAGAATATTGTCATTCATGCATATTGATTCTTAGCCAGCCACTTAAGCAAGGATACCTTTCAGCCGATTTCGTGTAAGCCGTTTCGCTATGTTTTCAGCCCCCATTCCATTAGTTGATACATGCTCGGAGTACGGCCATCCCTTCATCCACTTGATTATGTCCTCAAATGTACCTTGATGCACATAATGTAGTAGAATAAATAGGGATTGTTAGAACCGCAAGGCTGTTCATCATCATGGTGGGCTAGAGCCCTATAGAAATTGAGAAATATCTTTGGCTCACCCGCAAGGGGTAATCAGGATTCATCAGGTTTAGAAGCAGTTCGAAAGTTGCAGCCTCGATGGACATATCGTCTGGTGCCATTTCGAGTTCGACCGCGGAGCTGATAGTAACCAACACGCAAAATATATAGGTACCGAGCTTCAAAGTCGCATATTAATATTAGCCATCACGTGGTTACGTACGGAGGACAACACACCATGTACGTCTTATGGTCTGCTCTTTCGTTCCGAAAAGCAAGAATACGATATGACACACAGACATGAAGAGCGCCCAGGACCCAGGGGGCGTGACTGGCGATTTCAAACCAATAAACATCGACGAAGGCCCAAGGTATCAATAGGAAAGCAAGTATATAGCGAGCAGGTCTGTCGCCGAATGCGATAGGCAACGTTCGACGCCCGATGTACTTATCGCCTCTCTGGTCTCTGAAATCCTGAGCTTGTGTGGTCAAGCCCGCCCATAAGGCTAGGGCAATAATGTGTCGCAACGACTGGCCTGTTTGAGGGGCGATGAGCTTGCGCACCGCCGACAGAAGAGACCAGCACATCACCATCATGGACACGGAGCTTTTACCCAGCCAAGTCTTTCCGAGGCCAGTAGCGCTCATGAGATAGGTGAATGCTGCATGTGTTATTGTCTCCAATAAGATCTGCGGAAATATCATGACCATTGAAAAAAATAGGCTCCATAGAATGGCACAACGTCTGCGTGCTCCTGCTTCAGTAACCGCTCCTGAAGGAAGAGGACGGTCAGGTTTGTTGATACGATCTTCCTCCGGATTCGTGACTTGGTCGAAGAGATTGAAGGCGTAGATATATATGGTAATCCACATAATCATGAGTAGGTAGTTGCAAGCCACTGCGTCGTGCGATAAGCCTTTCATAGCGCCGGGTGCGAAGAGACAGGCGGGAATAATAGTGGCCGACCAGTCGCGCCATGAGAATTGCAAAAACAAGGAAATTTCACGGACAGCTAGTGCCGTTGTTTTTTCGAAAAACATGGTTTTTGCTAGAGATTTGAATGAATATCACTGAAATGTGAAATTAAAAAGAACGGATGCACAAATGGGGAAAACACTTGTGAGATATATATAGCAGTTGACCCAGGCGGTGGCATTCAAAGATGATAAGATCCAGGGATTTTCACCCAGTGTCTGGGCCCTGTTGGATCGCTCTTTAACCCTCTTGACAACACTTATCGGGATGACTTGCCGATCACACTAGATCTGCAAGGAGACAGAAAGATCACCATTCGGTGGGGTCGAAGATTGCGGCGATCTACAAACATCCTACGATTCGCGTCAGGGTATCAGTACTTCCCTGCAACACTAGTTACCAGGCTAGGGCTAGGATATATATCCGGAGCCGGCCGTCGATGTGGAGTGTGAGGGAGCACGTTTTGTCCGCTCCCTATCAAGGACTAATAAATCCGGTGAGAAGTCTAAGAAATTATTGCCACTGAACTACTTATGCCAAGTCTCCACGTCGGTCAGTTTAGCGGCTTTTGCATGATCAACACGTCAGAGACTAAGCAATCTTCGACTTAACCAGACACCACAACAATCCTATCATAGCCGCCAGGGAATTAATAGTCTGGATCTGCCTAGCTGCTTATCTAACTCGCCACCTACGCAGTCCGTGAGGAATCAGGATACCGTACTTTCTTCCTTCTCAAAGCGTGCTTCATCGAGGGCGCTTATTGAGGCGCCGGCGTACCCATCACTTTATAGGTTAGCTCCAAGGCCTCGACGCACTAAGCATTAACTAGTCAGTTCCGTCTTCCAGTAATTTGACAACGTGCCACCATTATTACAGTTGGATTGAGGATTGAGACCTCCGAAATAACACGCTGCAGTATTGTTATTATTACTTCCCAGGCAACTGTATAATGTCATTCAACGATTTACTTTATATCTTTAACCAAGTAATAAATAAGAAATGGACCTAGGTATACCAATAATACAGAAACACAAACAATACGTTGAGTTATCTGGACACATATTTATCTGTTAGCACCCTTAATCAATAAAGTTCTTTGCAGCTGTATCTTCTCAAACAACTCTAATCA
Organism: Fusarium beomiforme; assembly: GCA_002980475.2. NCBI lineage: Eukaryota > Fungi > Ascomycota > Sordariomycetes > Hypocreales > Nectriaceae > Fusarium > Fusarium beomiforme. Next base: position 50,227 of record PVQB02000299.1, on the reverse strand, counting down.
GGGTGAATATGTCGCATGACAAACTGAAGAGCTTAAAAAATGATTCCCAAGCCCTGGACTCGACCAGGACCTCTGCCCCTAAGCGTCCTCTCAGTGATGATGATATCCAATGTGCCACCAATTACACCACCTTGGATTATTTAACCAGTTATAGTGACGTGCCATTAGAGACCATAAAAGAAACTTGTCTCTCTGAAAAGGAAATTAAAAATGGGAGAACAATCCTGACGCATACTGCTGCCTTCTAACAGTCTACTTCAGAACAACCTCCGGCTGAGGATCATCCTCACAATCCCACGGAAGCCCATGCTTGCACATAAGTTTGTCCCTCGATTCTAATTGAAGGACTACAAGCCACAAGAATGTACTTTAGGCTGCCAACACAGGTAATTGGAACACGGCACATCTAGGCCTTGAGTGGACCATGTTGAGTGGTTCTTTGATCGGTCGATTGTGTAGTTGACTTGGATCTTTTCCGACATTTGTGAGGTAGTAAGACTTCGGACTCAACACGTGGACAAAATATGAATTTTAAAAATGGCTTTTATGTAATAGAAAATTATCGCAAATGCATAAAGTACCTTCTAAGAATACATCAGACTATGTCGATTTAAGAAGGTCTGTAAGATGACAGCAACCAACATGCATATTCACACCAGTGCCTCAGTCATCAAACCCCTCAACTCCACGACAGTTGCTCCCGCAATGCCACGGCCAACAAGCAGAACACTCTGGATTCGGTCCATCCCCCCCCTTATGCTTTTTACAATCCGGCACAGTCGCTCTAACATACTCATGAAGATGATGATCTGGTCCCTCCTCTTTGCCGACCTTGCAATCACAAAACTCTAGATAGTCACCGCCAGTGATCTCCTCATAGCGCGCCATCGCTTCATCGTCATTGACGTAGGCGAAAGCAAAGAGAAGTTTCAGGGAGTCTCCGTCGTAGTCTTTGTGTAAGATGGTGTTGTCGAAGAGTTTGTTGATGACGCAGAATGTGTGGCCTTGTTCGTGGAGTTGTTCGAGTTCGGCTTTGGCTTTGTCGTCAGTTCGGACCTGAGGATGTCTTTGGAGGAACTCCTCGATGCTCTTTGACGGGGTCTTTGCTTGGCTGGCCATGATTAAAGAATGCTCGCAACTTGGACTTGAAGTTGAAATAGTTTAGGCCTCCTTTGATTTATTTATAAATAAACCGGTTGATATGTGATGGAGGTGGTGTTTAAATAATCGTTCAATCACGCCAGGTACAGTGAGTCACTAGCCAGATTATACGCGCGGCCGAATCACATGGTGAGCAATTGGGGCTTTTGGTGGAGAGCCACAGGTGCTATAAAACAGTGCCGCGTTCACGTTGGTCCAGCCACCCACCTCAACACATTGTGCATAACTTCACGATACATCAATAGCCTCCCAGTATAGTTAGACCAAAATTCATTATTCATATGAGATTCAATTTAATGGAGAGCAATATTTCGTCTTTTTAACATGTTATTTAGCCGCCACCAGCTACTATATCGATTTTAATATCAGCCAACTGTACTCTAAACCGCTAACATGATCTACAGAACATGCACCAAAGTCTGAATGCTTTTATATATTGGTAAAGATTGGAGCTCTGTTGATTGAACTTTTGGGGCCCCTAAAAGGTATTCCTCCACTGTTTATTTGTTCATGGTTGTAACTGACGAACATGTATACAGAACATAAACAATGTACCGGCCCCTAAATATAACAGGCTATGGCACTGCTGCACAACCACTCAAGCCACTCTCACCTACCTATGAACAATGCACGTGATCCTCCGTCCACTCCTTATCTCATCGCCAGCGTCACCTCCCCAGACCCAATATACCGATCACACCACTTCTCAACCCTCTCAAGCATATCAAACCAAAACCGCTGCTGTTCAATTCCATGTCCCTCACCAGGATACTTGACAAACTCACATGGCAGACCCCAATGTCTCAACGCCCTTCGAAATCCCTCTGCCTGTGAAAACGGACATCTCTCATCTTTATCACCGTGAAGGATTAACATTGGTGGGATGACCATCTCACCAGTTTCGCGAGTGTGCTTTACTGAGTCGGCGACTTCCCAAAGAGCACTGCTCTGGCGATTCCGAGTGTCGTCGCGGTTAAGCGTCCAGATTGTTTCGCCGCCTGCGAGTTCGATCTCATAGGTTGATCCGAGATCAGCTGTCAGGGCGAGACTTTCAATATCGCATACCCCCGCGCCGGCGATAGCTGCGTTGAAGCGCCAGCCGAGGCCATGAAGACCATTGCGCACACTGGAAAGGTACGTCAAGAGACCGCCTTGACTCCATCCTCCGACGATAAGCTTCTTGGGGTCTGCAAAGCCCTTCTTGATGGCGTTGTCGGTAATAGCGACGACGTCGGCATAATCGTATTTCCCCTGTCCTCCGATACTGTATGAAGCGAACTTTTCACCGCGACCGCTTGAGCCGCGATATTGAGGGAGGAGAATGCCGTAGCCTTTTGAAAGGAGGTATGGAGCCCAGTTGAAGCATGTCGTGTCGAAGCTATCAGTATCCCGAGATGTTGGGCCGCCGTGGATAAGGACAAGTGTTGGGAGGGGCTCGATGGGTGTTTTGTCGGCAAGAGCTTTAGATGCCGGGGTGAGGTACAGGCCGTCGAGTTCGACTTCATTGTCAGTGGATCGACATGTCAGTGCCGTACATGAACCAAAAGACTTGTCTGCGAGTGGTTTTCCGTGGTCGGAGACTTTGATCTTGTCCTTTCCTTGTTCGATGATGAAGATGTCATATGGTGTACCGACATCTGACAGGCTTGCCGCGAGAGTTGCCCTTCCGGTCTCGTGGTTGATGAAGACATCATAAACCCACAGCTCTTTCTTCACATCAAAGAGGTCATCACCCGCAAATTCGGTGACAACATCAACGAGTCTCACATTCCGTTTCACGAGTAGCTTCCCTCCCGCTACCAGAAGATCCGCCGCATCGTCATCAATGCCATAAGCGACATTCACAAAGCCTTCATCAGCGTCAGGGTCAATCCTGTAAACCGCCCTCCCTCCAGCATCTTTATCATGCGGCACCCCAGTGATGAAGTAAATCTGCCCATCTGGCGCCCAAGTAAGATCATACGGTTCGTTCATGATTGTGCAAAGAGTCTTGACCTCCCCTGTCTCGATATTTACTGTAGAGATGCTTGTGCCGGTGAGATTGGCTTCTTCGATATGAGGATTCTCAGTGCTGAGAAAAGCGAGGGACTTTCCATCTGGACTCCATGATGTTTCTCCAATGTGCTTGTCACCTCCCACGAGGACCTTTGTCTCGTGAGATTCCACGTCGACAAGGCGAAGACGAGCGTACTCCCATTTCTCACCCCAAACTTCAGGATCGGATTCTTCTTTCTCATCTTTCTCTTTCTGCTCTTCATTCTTCTCGTCAGGGGAGACATATGCAATGGTCTTTCCATCAGGCGAAAACGAAAAAGCCTCAATACCCTCTTGATTCTCTGTATCTGTCATTGGCATAGCATCGCCGCCGTCTAATCTCAACATCCAAATCGCCGAACTCTCTCCGACTTTCGCACGATCTGACAGAAAGGCAACTCGGTTTCCATCAGGATGCCATTTCGGTTGAGTGTCGTTAAAAAGACCAGAGGTCAGCTGGCGAGATGAATTTGGTTCGTTGGTTGATGCAAGCCAGAGGGTTGAGAGCGCATTTTTGCCTTTGCGTTGGCCACCAATGAGACTGGTAGAGTAGACAATCTTTTGGCCGTCAGGAGAGAACTTTATGACCTTAGGGACTTCAAGGTCGCAGAGAGTTTGGGCGAAGGCTTTGTCGAAGCCTGGAGTGGTGGATTGGGCCATGATGAGAGGAATAGATTAGATGATGCGCTGTGAGGCACGTTGCGTTAATCGTGGGGTATTCTAGGGTCCTTGAAGCGCTAAAGTTGTAAATTCTTATTTTGAATACAGTTGGAAGATAGCGAGCGTGTCTACTTAAATAGTATGTTTCCGTGTTCAGCATGAGACTTATTGTTCAATTGAGATTGAAGCAAGCCAATTCCCATTACATCATCAACTTTGTCTAATTGGCTCGTCTTTTCCATACGCATGCCGTAAGAACAAAGTTGACTCACTGATCGACTCACCATCGAGTAAGCGTAAATCTTTGATCCGATTGGTCGGTGCGTACACTAGCACCACTTACAGCGGCTCATCTCCTGGGTTAAACCGCTACAACCCACTGCAACATACAGATCAGCTCTGCAATTAAACGATATGGTTCAATGTCAGCTCTACAGCCACGGCAAGTGACTCATTGTTACTTTTTCTTGAGATTAAATACAAGATGCCTTTTCTGCGATATTGTTAGCTCAATGCGTTCAAAGTGGTGTTGTAAGCAGAGCTGCCTAGTCCTCATTCGCCTGAAACGCAGTGCGGTGAATCTTTAGGGTAATCAAGATCATGGCTTCTGCTTTGCCAGATTAAATGATACCACCTTTCTAGATCAAGGAAATAGTACAAATCTATAGCTTTCAAGACAATTAAGTGATGAAGAATTATGCGTCGTGTTTCTGTATATACCGCACTTCCAAGCAATCTCTCCCAATACGGCAGTAAAACATGGAGAAAGTCTGGTTGAAGCTACGCCAAACCGATTATCCGCCTCCTCCAGAAGATGCAGTTCTTCGTGGAGATGGCGATGATTCCGCCGCGCCTCTCTGCCTGGGTCACTTCATTCCCGATCTCAAGAACCTGGATTTTCCTCTCAACCAGCACTCTATCTTGCCTTTTCCCCATCGCATGCGAGTCTATGGTAATAAGATATTGAACTTTACCTGGGATGACACCAAATTAAAGTCTCCAGGCGCTAATCTCGCTGCTGGAGCGCCGGTACTTGCAGCTGCTGGCGTTACAGCCAAGGCAAGTTTGCAGTTTGCATTTATGCGGACTGTAGAAAGCCATGAAACATATGAGCGACTCGACACGTATATCGTGCAGCCTAGCAAGAGTTATATCGAGGATTGCCTAGCGCAAGATGCACTAAAGGGCAAAGTAGCTTGGAAGGCTTTCATTATCACAGGAATCAAAGTCACCCGTGAGGGGAAGAGGGAAGTGCAGGAGAAGGGCCATATTGTTTGTCCACAGGAACCTACTCGTATATAATAATCAGATGATACAACTATAATTAAGGTAAAGCTATGAATTAAACTTGTTTTGAAACTTTCTTTCCTTAACATAGATAATAGTAAAGCCTTTATAAAGGTCAAAGTCTATCCCCATATCTGCCAATGCAAACCAGCCATAATAAATCCTTTCCCTCTTTAGAAAAGGCATTTTAGCACTCTTCACAGCTCTCATTCCACCAAGTGGTGGTCTACATACATCTGGCATCTAGAAGTTTTAAAAACAACCTGCTTGTTGGTTTTGCATGATACTAGCTGTCCTCCAGGAAGACGCTTAACCTAGAGCTTTTGTGCTGCATACTAAGCAAAGTTACGAAAACATTTGCCATTCCATAGTTTATTAGTGCTGTAATGCTTCTGACCCACGGTGCCATCCTTTGAAGGCAATTTAAATAAATTTGTTTTAAGCTTGCATACTGTTTATGCTTTAATGGAGGAAGGTGGAATAGGTATTATGTATGATATGGTACCCACTATGCCAGGACGTGTGGCTTAAATGGCCGGTCATTTCCATGGTCTATACATATGTATTCTGCTAATGAGAGAAAGGTCTATCGATAAGAGGAAATAGACTCCCGGGAACTCCGATTACAGCGGCATTGAACCCTCAGATCTCAATATCATTTGTCCAATGCATGATGATTATGCGGAATAAACTCCAGCTCAATAAAGCGGCTCATGATTTCTACGCCCGCTCGGGCCTTTTGAGTCTCCACATTTCCAACTGCCGATCTCTTGCGGAGATATCCACAGCAAATGATCGACATCAAGGAACCGGCTACGTCAATTGCCGTGCTTTTTTCTCCAACCTGCTCCTTTATTCATCATTTCTTCTTTTCCTTGACATCCAGGTAAAACTCGCCTTGGAACATTCAACGAAAGTCGAGCGGGGAAGTCTTTGTCACGCATATTCTATCATCCATTGCTGTTAGGCCCTCTTTCATCATGGATCCAGACAAGAGCAGCACTGAGAACAGGAGGGGCTCTGGTGAGCAGCCTCTTCTCGTAACGCGCGATATCGACCGCCGGATACGACGTGCAGTAAGTCCATCGCTCTCCCCATCACATCGCCAAGTCACCAACTCAAACATCATCTCAGTTTGACCGTCGCGTCATGCCAGTCGTCTGCTGTCTCTACGTCCTCTCGTATCTCGATCGCGGTAACATCGGCAATGCCAAGACCGCCGGCGCGCAAGATGCCCTAGGGCTAAGCTCCGATGATTGGACGTGGGTTCTCAATTCGTTTTATATTTCGTATATCTGCTTTGAGTGGACGACTATGTTCTGGAAGATTCTTCCTGCTCATATTTATGTATCTATTCTTTGCGTTTGGTAAGTCTCTCGTATCAGTAATCTGCTTCAACTAATAGGGGTTTAGCTGGGGAACCGCTGCTATGTGCTCTGGTGCAGCTCATAACATGACCCAATTGATAGTCACGCGTATTTTCCTGGGTATCTTTGAAGCTACGTTTGGTGCTGGAGCACCATTCTTCCTGTCTTGTCTGTACAAGAGGAGAGAACTGGGTCTTCGGATGTCGATCCTGCTGGGCATGTCGCCCCTTGCAAACACGTTTGCATCAAGCCTGGCATATGGAATTACCCATATCAAAGGGTCCTTGGCACCATGGAGGTTATTGTTCATTATTGGTATGCTTATCCTTGCATTAGCTGACAATGCTGACTGTTAGCAGAGGGCGCACCGACGATCGCTTTTGCCCCTGTCGTCTACTTCTTTCTTATCGACTCACCAGCTACAGCCAAGTTCTTAACAGAGGAAGAAAGATACTTGGCCGTTCAGCGCTTACAAGGTCGAGACACACCTAAGAAAGCAGACAGCTGGAGAGATATTATTGCCGGGATCATCGACTACAAGAACTACGTTCACGCAATCATCCACTTCTGCTGCAACTTCTCTTTCGCAGCTTTATCCAACTTCCTACCTACCATCATCAACGCTATGGGCTATAGCTCCATCAACGCACAGGGCCTCACAGCTCCGGTATATTTTACTGCTTTCCTGCTCTGCATCGCAACCGCTTTTATCTCAGATAGAACCGGCCATCGCGGATTCATTGTTGCTGGCTTTGCAGCCATGGCTACGGCTGGGTACGGCATGCTTGCTGGGATACAAGATCTTCATCCCCCAGGTCGCAGATACGCTGGCGTGTGGCTTGCTGCATGTGGAATATTCCCTGCTCTGTGTCTAAACATCACTTGGCTACTGAACAACCAAGGTCGCGATTCAAAGAAGGGAGCAGGTCTTGCCGTTACGCTGATAATCGGCCAATGCTCGTCTCTTATCAGTAGCTACGTATTCCCCAAGAAGGACGCGTGAGTTAGCCACCTTAAGTGATATTGAATGATAACTAATATCATGACAGACCATTCTTCGTTACAGGCTGTGCAATTGGCTGTGGTATGAGTGGCGCTATCGTCATTCTTGCTTTGTTCATGCACTTCGCGCTGGAAAGAGAGAATAAGCGCAATGAGAAGCTTTATGGACCTTTGGATAACGACCTTGAGGTTGATGGTTCAGAGGATGGCGGGAAGAGTAAAAATTTCCGATATTTGACTTAAGGGTATAAATTGCATTTTATTTCCGTTTCAGTAATGTGGCTTGGTTTTCAACCTACCCACCACCAAGTCAGCATTAGGCTGCAAGGCAGATTGGTGGGCGAATCATTGATACCCAACCAGCTGATCCAAGTGCTGCCAATTTCAACATCAATTTTTAGAAACTCTTCATACTTGTATTATTCTCTAATAAACTCTCTTAATAGTTTAATCCTTTTTTTTAATATCAGCTAAACCTTAACGTTGAATTGTTAGATAAGTCATTCGAAATGCCGACTAAAGATACAAGGAAGACGGAATCTGTGAGTGACCAGGGCAGATTGCTCCCCGGCCATGATATCTTCAAAACGCCCGAGAACCCGGCATTTTACTCAGCTGATATTTATACGAGACTCGATATGAGCAAGCGAGAAATCCGACTTATTGAACTTTCCACAGAAACTGGCGGTGGGGTAGTCGAATGCCAGTTACTGCCTGCGACATCTTTAAGCGACCTACGATATCGATATCACGCTCTGTCATATTGCGCAGGAGATCCATTAAAGACTCAAAGTATCTTAGTCAACGGAGTAAGGTGTAATGTCTTCGCGAATCTGCACCACGCATTAGTACTCGCTCGTCGTTATTGGATTCGATCCTCTAGACCAGGCCCGCTTCTACTCTGGGTTGACCAGCTATGCATCAATCAGCAGGACCTAAAAGAAAGGTCGCATCAAGTTGGCTTTATGAGAGATATCTACCAATCCGCGGAACGTACGCTCGCATGTTTGTCAACGTCAAAGACTAATGGGAGAGGAATGAAATGGTTGATTGACTTGTGTGATGCTGTGCCGTCTCAAGAGGACGATGAGCAATTCGAATACGAATCAGATGTGGAATATGGCGTTAAAGACGAAACTCAGTCAAAAGACATGGAGATGACTTGCAGAGTCAATTCTGAGACTCTCAACACTGCTCGGTGGCATCGTATAGCAGATTATTTGTGGGACAACATGCACAGCGAGAAGTTTGTAAACGGCTGGATAGCATTCTATGATGTTCTCAACAGCCCATGGTGGAACCGAGCTTGGATATGTCAAGAATTTCTAGTATCCGATCAAATCAGCCTCATGTTTGGACGGTATTGCGCCTCATGGGAGCTGTGTTGGGAAATCTTGCAGGCTTTCTGCGGACTGCACAGATACTTGCTAACGAATCGAAACTTGTTTCTCGAGCGGAAAGATCTCACGGTGGGCTGTGAAGAGGATCGCTTGTTTTGCCGTATCCTTACTGCTGTTGAGGAGAGGGATCTTCAACGTCAAGTTGAGCATGTAAGGGTCGCGACGAAAATCAAGATCTATTGGAGAGGTAGCATGGATATCAAGGTACTTCTGTCACAATCCCGCTATTACAGGTCTTCCGATGATCGTGATCGAGTATATGCTATTCTTGGGTTGGCGTCGCCGGGGTATCATATCGTGCCTGACTATTCATGCGAGATGAATACATCACAAGTCATGATAATGACTACTCAAGCCATTATCGAGAAGGAGAGGAGTTTAGAAGTACTGGTTCACGCCACCGTACTCGTTAAGTCTAGGAATCCCGAATTGCCCTCATGGGTTGTCGATTGGACTGGCATGGAAGCGACGGAAATTCGAAACAACCACTTTGGGGGAAAGCTCTTTCACTGTGGGAGCTGTATACCCCATAGAGAACCAGAAGCCTTATTTGGGACAGCCCAAGATCCGATTCGCAGTACAAGAGCACACATTGTCAAAGTCTACGGGATTTTTATCACCAAGATACAAATTACCGATAAGTCGTGGCCATTCGCGGGTTTCGTAACTACACAAGGTCGGATAGGTGGCGGCCTGGTTTCTATCCGTGATGGAGATGAGATATGGGTTTTGTACGGGCTGAGAGTGCCGATCGCTCTGCGTCCGTACCGAGATGGCTACCAGGTCATCAGCTCTGCATTCGTCGCGGGGAAGAGAGGTGAGGGTTTTGGGAAACCTCTGACATCAATGGAGCCGGGTGAGGTTGATAGACGTTGCATAACATTGTACTAACGGTAAGTAAATCTGAGAGCTTCCAGACGCAGATACGATTATATTGAGACCCATGTACAAGACCAGAAATACTCCTATCCAATATATTCTCAAAATCTCAAGAACATGATGTTTATATTGAGCGATATAATTATCCTATGCTGTGAAGCAGGATCCTGTCGTTCTCACTGGCTCTCATCAGTTTGTAAGATACGGATAATGATATTAGTCAATACCTTGTCGCTCTGTAGTCCTGAAGCAGTAGCTGGCAAGGTTTAGTCTAGGGATGATGCATTAGTCCCTGTGACAGCATTACCTAAGCGGACCGTGTCCTCCGTTGCGTGACGGCTGATGTCAATAGTTCTGATCAATCCTCGTCATAATGTTTTAGGAGATATAAATAGAGAGTCTTGTTCCTCTGCCTTGAATTAACTCTTTACCTTCCAAGTGATCTTCATTATTTCAGTCTTGGTACCCCATTGAATAGAAATGACTTTCGTTAAGTTCCCCCAGGCTAACTGGTCTCGGATCACTTCTAGCAAGCGCCTCTACCGATCCTCCCAAGCTGTCTCCACCATTGGTCAGAAGGTCTATGTCTTTGGCGGCGAGTTAGTCCCGCGTGAGCCAGTTGACAACAGAGTTGATGTTGTCAATCTTGGAAGCCCTCAAGGTAAGCTGCTCTCGACAACAGCCTTTCAGACTTGCTAAAATTCGTAGATCATGGGGCTCAAACACTCGCTGCACCTACCGACGCCCCATCACCTCGAGTAGGCAGCCCCAGCGCAACTATTGGGAACAACATCTTTCTCTTCTCTGGACGCGGTGGCCTGGAGATGAAACCCATTGAAGACAAAGGCTCACTCTGGCGATATAACACAGCTGAGAACACATGGGACTCTATCAGCCCTGCTGACCCATCTGCCCCATTTCCTGATGGTCGAAGCTACCATTGCATCACTTCAGATGGGTCCAATCAGATATATGTTCACTCTGGCTGTCCTGAGCAGGGTCGACTCAACGATCTTTGGGTCTTTGACGTGAACAAGCGCACCTGGACAGAGCTACCTTCCGCACCCGGTCCTACTCGTGGTGGCTCATCTATCGCGTTCTTAGACGGCAAGCTTTACCGTATGAACGGCTTTGATGGAAAGACTGAGCAAGGCGGTGCTCTGGATATTTACAATATCGAAGCTGGTTCATGGTCCACAGTGACTTACAAGCCCGACGGAATTGGAGGCCCTGAAGCGAGGAGTGTAGCGACTCTTCTCCCAGTTACTAATGATGGCAAGGCTTCTTTGATCACAATGTTTGGTGAACGAGATCCAAGTGCACTAGGTCATGCAGGAGCCGGGAAGATGCTCTCTGATGTTTGGGCTTTTGACATCCTGGAGAGTACTTGGCAGAAAGTGGAGACAGGTGATGACGGGCCTGTTGCGAGGGGCTGGTTTGATGCTGATGTGGCACGAGACGAGGATGGCAAGGATGTTGTAGTTGTTCACGGGGGCCTTGGAGAAGATAACCAGCGCCTTGGAGATGTTTGGGCGTTGAGTTTTTAGGCATCGGCTACAGTTGTTGTAACATGAGGTCACAGCTGCAGAATCTCATTAGTCTGATTTACCATGAACTCCACATAAATCGATATTGTCAGCGGCGTACGGACTCCGTGTCCCCATCAGTCTCAAATCTGACCAATGAGTGCCAATGAGCTAATTACATCGAGGTTAGCGCTGCATCTTAGCTCCCTTCCAGTCTGGGCCTTTAAAGCCACCACGGACTCCGCTCTCCGACAAAGCTTGCCAGCGACTATCTATTCATTCGTGGCAATGCCGCCGAAAAGAGCCTGTGACGTTTGCTTCAAACGAAAGGTACGTTTCTTGGTCGACTAATAGCATATTAGCTGATAAGCTCTACTAGATACAATGCGTCAAGCCCAATGTGGATCAACCTTGTGAATGGTGCACCCATCATGAGCTCGAGTGCGCTGTAAACAGGGAATCTCAGAAAAAGTCGGAAATCAAGTAAGTTCACTGACATCTTTGCCAATAGTGGCCCGCTGATTTAGTCAAGTGCGGCCCTCTCAAGCCATGTTCAGGCACTGGAGCAAAGAGTCACGGAGCTTGAAACAGTTCTGCTGCAGATGCGCTCTGAGATGCGCTCGATAGCTAGTTCTGTCTCAACTCCTACTGCTCCCTTAGGCTCTCCAAGCTTCAATTTGGCAGTAAACTCGGGGGCTGCATCCTTTGGCGACTCCTTGCATTCACAAATTAACGCAGGGAGTTTTGTGCAGCACAATAACACGGCATCCAATTCGCTTTGGACGTGTCTGGGACAACACTGGTACTTCAAGGGCGTTGCGATTAACTCGTCCAAGGGCCGTGAATGGATGTCTTCAAAGGTTGGCGAAAGTGTTTCGCTCCATGACTTCCGCTTGTTTGGCTCGCAAGCAAGCCTTATGTCTACTCCCAATATTCCTCCCGGCTTTTGTCTGCCAGACAGAAAGGAAGCTGAGCATGTTATCAACCATTTTTTCAACAGTGCTTGGGCTGTTACATACCCTGTTATTGACCGCGATCTCTTACAAGAGACCGTGGCAGCAGCATATTCCGAGTCACAGGATGCATATCCACACTGGACGGCAACATCAGCACAAGCTTGTTTGCTGAGCTTTTTAAGTTTTAGTTCCCGATTGAGTGGCCTGCAACATCCTCTTGTTAACGACACATGTCTGTATGCTTCTCATAGCTACCTATCTGAGCATCGCAGCGAAACCTCACTGGAAAACCTTCAAACAGCTCTCATGTTGGTAAGATTGATCTCCAACCAGGTATCTCCCTTTTATGATAACAGGTTGCACAGATAATTTCTCATTCCATTTCTGGACAATGGGAGACTGCCGCCTCCATACATCAATACACGTGCCGTATGGTGTATGATCTAAAAGGTCACCTTCTCATGCCTCTTTCATCTGGTGGATCCAATGAACAACGCCGGCACAGGCATATTCGAAACCTGTTCTGGATATGCTACATATTCGACAAAGATATTTCTATCCGGCATGGAAGGCCCCCCCTTCTAACTAAGGACTATTGTGACTTAACGTTACCGGATACTTGGACCATGGTCCGGGCCGGAAGTGCTAGTGTACCGACTTCGGCTTATGAGGACGGGATCAATCAATATCCACAAAATCTTCAACTTTGCCAGATAAAAGAGAGAGTATGTCAATTTATCTGTTTCCTTGAAAACTCGAGCCTATCAGATGGGGCAATTCTGTGCCAGGTCCGGCAGCTCGATCTTGATCTTGAGACCTGGCGTTCAAGTATTCCAACACTGTTCCGGCCAAGGTTGGCCGCCACTACTGACCAGCCACCTTTATATCATCAACTGTCGTTTATTCAACGAAGGTTTTGCTTGAACCTACAACTGGAATACAATTACTTGACAACGGTAATTCATACAGCTGTTAGAAGATGCGGCGCTGTCTACGCCGCGGATGATAATCTGCCGGATGATCTCCACAGTGTGTATCACTCAAGTAGTGATCTATCACTTGAAGCTAGCCGGATGACACTTCAAATCTTTCAAGATACTAAAGGCTTGCTGCAAGAGGAATTATTTGGGTGAGTAGACAATCCCAGCCTGATAGGAAACTACTAGTAGCTCATATGTATAGAAACATCGCTTTTTACCCTCCGATAGCGGCCATGGCACTGTTTATGAACATCCTCATCCATCCTCGTGATAAGCAAGCACAGCGTGACCTTGGAATCTTGGCAGCGTCTGTATCGATATTTCAGGATTTGCCAACTATGGAGTTGACAAATGATGACATTGACTGTATTCAAGAGCTAAGTAGGTTCATATCGGAGTTGGTGCGGCTCGGGAACTGCGCAATATGGCAGGCGAAAAGAGCAAGAAGAACCGCAACTGGTATATCACCCTGACCCAGAGTTTACGAAGCGATGAGTATTGCGAAAGGCCGCTGTACACTAGATCCTATCACCGGGCCGTAAACATCAACGTGCCGTGGCCTTGTGCTGTATGTAATTGGCCACGCAAGATTAGCTTCAATATTTTTCTCAAGCGCCCTCTTGTACTTTTGCCTCTTACGCCTTTCAGATGACTTTCATCTCGATCCTCCGTTACCACATTGACCGGTTACGACTCCCGGTCCCGCTTATGATAAGCACCAGTCATGACGGATAAGGCGCTTCCCCGCCATACCCAGACGGTATTTGGAGGGCGCACGCCAATGGCAGCCAAGGGATAACAAAGACATAAAAGGCACAGAATTCACTTACATCTTTGAAGAACCAGAAACTCATCTCACACAGATCAAAAGAGACTGGAAATCAAGATGTCTACAACAACAACCATCCAAGCCCAAAGCGGCTCAATCACCATCGCCCCCAAATCCACCCACGGCCATGAACTCAAAGACAAAACCCCCCTGCAAGCAATGTCCCACGGCGACGTCGTCCTCAAAGGCATCCCCAAGCACCCAGACTTTGCCTCCCAGCGCCAATGGCAACTCGAGCACATGGCCGCCGCATTCCGCCACTGGCACCGCGAAGGCTACGTCGAGGGCATGAGCGGCCACATTTCCGTGCGCGACCCCGAATTCCCCAGTGCCTTCTGGACGAACCCACTCGGACGACACTTTGGCCTGTTAAAGGTTAGCGATATGATTCTCGTTAACCTTGATGGAGAGGTCATTGGGGGAAATCGCTCCCGACCGCCCAACACAGCTGGATTCTTGATCCATGCTTCTATTCACAAGGCGAGGAGTGACGTTCACGCTATTTGCCACTGCCACAGCATCCATGGAAAAGCATGGTCTGTGTTTGGTCGCCGATTGGACATGTTGACGCAAGACGCATGCAAGTTTCGCGGCGATGCGCACAGCGTTTACAATGCCTACGGTGGCGTTGTGCTAGGCAGTGAAGAAGGCGATCGCATCGCAGCCGCAATGGGTCCAAAGGGCAAAGGCTGCATTCTGCGGAACCATGGGATCTTGACGGTTGGGCAGACTGTAGATGAAGCGGCATGGCTGTATACTTCTATGGAGAACAGTTGTCGTGTTCAGCTTCTGGCTGAGGCGGCCGCGGCGAATGGTGTGCCCAAGGTTTTGATCGAGGATGAGGAGGCGGATTTTAACTTTGATGTTGAGAGCGATCCTGAGATTTGCTACTGCGAGTTTCAGGTTTATTATGATTTGGAGGATGAGATGTCTAATGGTGCTTTCAAGAACTAAGTTCAGAGGGATTGGATATAATTGAATCACCTTGCTCGTCCGTAATGTCGGGCCCTTATCGCCAATGATAGCCGCGCGCAAGGTTGATCCTCAAGATGAGTGGTGCCTCCTATTGTAATTAATGGGGTAAAAGTTACTTTACCAATGAAATTCTTTAAGCTTCTGCATCATTCTTTCTTATGCAGCACATTTGAGGAGTCAGAAACCTCTAGACCTGCTGGCGATATTGAACCTGCTAGGTAATTTTTAGATATCCTTTCAAGATTTGCTAGTAGGGGAAAAAGTGTCTTGCGCCAGAGCATGGCGATCAGGCGGGGATGGATTGTTGAACTGAGAAGTTGATGGCTATTTCAGCTCTGGATGTTAGTTGAGATCGATAGCCTAGAGCATTTTCTTACTGCAGTTGCAAGGATTATGGTTTACTGCTCTTTGTTCAATATGATAATTCTCTCAGTTTTTGAATGGTAAAAAGAAACCAAGTTCTGGCTGCAAATACAGGTTTGACGAGTTATTAGAAACGGAAAGACCTTATTTACTTTGTAACGCGAAGTTAGCAACCCAACTGTCTGAGAACTGCCATTAATTTACAGGACAAGAGAAAGCATAGTATTAACGGAAGAAATCTTCTTGAATCTCGCAACATATCGAGACTATAAAATCTCAGGTTGTTCTCGCATTCAACTATCTAATCATCCATTTTACTTACCAGAAACCTGCTCTTTTCCCATCACAGGAGACCGACCGCAAAGCAACACAACAACGCTCTATCCACCTTCATCACTATATCCAACATGTGTGTATCCATTTGTTTCTCTGCCTACGAAAGACACGACAGGAAACAACATGGGCAGAGAAGGATCAAACACGGCGAGTGGGTTTACGAAAAGGGCAGCAAAAAGCGCTATTCAAGGCCCATGCCTAACTATTACAACGGATGGAACTAGTCCGAGCCGGATGCCTAGCCTTACTCCCGTGGCATTTGATCCATCTTCAGGATCGTAATTCATGTTCTCGAGGAAGCCTAAATGCGAGCGGAAGAGATGGTTGTTATAAACTCATGGCATTGAATGAAGCTCATCTGGGAGTTTTATGAAGGAACTGAATCGGATATGAACAGCATAATCAAAGGCTCCAACCGGCGATATTAAGATTGCAGACGAGGGAAGCCGCACGGATAGCGACAAGTCTCAGCCAGTTTCATTTGTTAAGTCACTTTTCAGAAAGCAATCCAGGAAACAGCACCAACTATCTACACGACAGACCAAGATCAGAGTGCAGATGAAACCCCTTGGAGAGCGTTTGGGCAATGCCATGCCGAAGATTGTTCTGTCGGAATGTCTCTATCAGGAGGGAATGGCACCATGAGCTCCACCGCTGTTAGTATCAATATACAAGAACTTCAATTTCATTCTCTTTGTATTAGAAGCTCTATAGATGAAATGTAATATTTTTCTTAAAAAAACCACCATTTTTGATTCACTCTATTAGCAGCCTGAGGTATATTCCCCATCACTTGCAGTCTATCCATTACTAGATTTCGTTCTCCACAGCCTCCATTAAAGAGAAATATTTTGAAAAGCGATGTGGACAGCGAAGAGTGAAACATTGAGCGATTGATAACGGATAGGAATTCTGGACCCAGGAACAGACATTCACGTATAGATATCAGCTGCAAATAAGCCGCGAAATACAGACTCAAAATCCAGAGGTTGATAAGTCTTCACCATTTTGGTTAACCATTCATAATAGCAACGAGGCAAAGGACTTCATCTAGGCTATAGTCCAGCGCTAAGCTTTGGAAACCCTTAAGTAACAAAATAGCAAAGAAAGCATATGAATACAAATGAGAGCAACCTACTCCTTGCACTCCATGCAGCCTAAGATGAGGTTATTATCTTGACCGAATAACCTTTCGAGGGTCTGAAGTAAAACAAACGTAAAGAACATATAGAAATATATAAGTAGGTAGTGTACTCCTTACCTTTATAGCTACCTATGATCAAACTTTTAATTATAAAGTGAGCGATTAAAAAGTGAGGTATTATCATAACGGCTGTATAAAGGGCTGCTGTTTTTCATTCAGAAGATCCAACTAAACTCCTAAACACACAAGAACCACTCTCAAAGACACTCCCAAAGAGCCTCACCAAGGCATACACGTACATTGAAGTACAGAGAAACATAAACACCTCCTGTCAATTCTACCTCTTGATAAACACCAACACCAGCACAGACACAATACTTGTATCCTTTTTATACATCAACACAAGATTCACAATGGGCTGCTGTGGAGACTGCTTGACCGACCTCGCCTGCAAAGGTATCGACGCTGGCGTCAAGTACAAGGTGAACAAGGAAATCCGCCAAACTGGGAAGAGAAATGCCAAGGCTTTCAAGGATGCGAGCTCCATACGACATTAAGCATGCCAGCACCTCGCTTGAGTCATTCTGAACGTGAGTTATGCGAAGATAGCCCTTTGCGAGACTGGAGCTGATTTCTATACAAGTCGATGGATCGAACGGAAACGGCTGTTAAGGTTATAGATGAATAAACATGAGAATGTTTGTTAGGCGGCGAAACAGGATATCTGTGGTGGATTCGTTTAGCTTTGGTTTAAGAAGTCAATGCGACGGAGAAATGGAGCAGGGAGAAAAAGATTGAATTGGTCAGGGTGATAGAAGGGGGGAAAACAAAATTGGCTCAAGGTGATGGAATAAATACACTTTTCTTCTTGGCCACCTGTTTCGCCAACTACGTGACTGATACTTTAAGCCTCCAACATCTACACCACATACATCAAACCAACACGGCAAAAAGTCCAGGTAACTTCAGCTTTTCGTAGCTACACGTATGAGGAGATACGTACATCCAAATGCGCAGAAACATAAATATCCCCCCTTGTCCCCGTTCCAAATGTCAATTCCTCATTGCTATCAACCTCATTACTAACACTAAAAACTTCCCTTCTCCATCATCCATTCTTCTACTCCAAGACATCAAACATGTGTGGCTGGCTGCTTTGCAAAGCGCATGACGCTAAGGACTACTACAGAGAGCGTAAGTACCAGCACAAAAAGCGCAAGGCAGAGAAACGACTTGCCAAAACCTTCATCCCGAGATTGTCATCGGCATTCTAGCACCTGCTTCTCAAGTAAGTCTTTGAAACGCTTCGATGTGAGTTCTTTGAAGATAGTTACTGATTCGTTACAGTGTTGAATTGACGACATCTTGCTACGAATAGAGATAGCATGAGATCCTGGAATGTCATAGCCTAGGCAGCCAATTCTGCCTGAGCTCTGCGTTAATTGAGATTTCTTGCTTTGTGGGCGTGATATATTTCGTGGAGATATCATAAGCTCGGAAGTATCATTCAAACACCAATCACACGGATGACGTAATGGAAGCTATTTCTGGTGGGCTCGTGTCATGCAAGAGTTTAGAAAGTAAAGGCGACGGGAAAATGGGAAAGGAAGAAGAAGATTGGATCATGGTGGTGGAATAAATACAATATACTTCTTTGGTCCCGCTTGAACTCCACGGAAATAGGTTCTCTTTTGCTGTGTTTTTGATATGTCTGGTGGAAATGCTATAAACTCAAACAATCAATCGACCAAGACTTTGCTTCTTGGCTATACGACTGAGAAAGCAGGTAGATACAACCGGAGTAACATAAATACCCCCTCGCCCCCTTACGAGACTGCCAGTGACTGTGACAGACTCTTATCTTCAGTTCCCTTTTACCGTCCCCACCAACACAAGCACCAAATTCCCCCTTCTCCCTTCTTCTACTGTCAATATGGGCGCATGTTTCGCCTGCTGTGCGTGGTGCTTTTGCAGAGTGGCTGAAGTCCGCCGCTTCGGGCTGGAGCATACAAAGGAGTATAGAGCGAGACGGGAAGAGAGGAAGGAGGGCCCAAAGCGTGCCAAAGAACGAGAGCAATGGTATAAGGAACAAAAGCAAACAGCCAAAAAATAGTCAGTGACTTTCAGCACTTGCTTTTTCACGCAACGCCGAGGTGAGTTATTTCAAGGTAGCTATTCGAGACATTTGAGCTGATTCTTGAAGCAACTGTGCAATCTACTACGACTTGCTGCGAATAGGGAGTGCATGAAATTCTCGTATGTAAAGGGGACTGACGGATGGAAGGTTATCTGGTGGACTCTTACAACATATTTGATACAATTTGGCCCACGATATGGATTGGGGAGTTGTGGGTACTTAGGATCAAGAGAATGCAATAATCTACTTTGCATCTGAACCAGGTTTATTTGTGCATATTACATGAGCATGTGGCATGTAGAGCTTGTATATCCGACGATTGGTAGAGATCACTTCAATTAATATTTGAGTTTTCACGTAAAGGCTAACAGTAAGCTTTCAGCACAAAAACAAAATATCACAGTCGGGGGAAATAAAACAAAATTCGGACTAGCTGTCAATTCATTCACCAGTGGTATGAAGCATGTGCTAGATTTTCCAATGGCTCCCTCAAAGTCGACTAGCTGACTCAGTATGTTCTGGTTTTATAAGACGAAACTCAAGCGACTTGCGGTATAGCACAAGTCACTTCTTTTACGACTTTCTCGCTCGCTGGCCCAGCTTCCGCTCAGCTATTCATCAGCCCTCCTCAGTCCCCAATCGGCCCGCCAGCTTAGATCCCGTTTTGGCTGAGCTGAGCTAGCTGGCTGCCCTTGGTCCCATGTCAAGACTCTAAACCCTCCACTAGTGTAGTGAAAGAATGCTAGTAGTGTTTTGCACGAGTGAATGAATGACTCGCTGACGGAGGAGTTTCCTCTTGTCCCAAAGCGACTCTGCAATCGTCAGGACGTATTTATCAAATTCACAAGGTACTTGCCTCCATTTCATACCAGTAAATTATGCACAGGACCTCATTGAGGCGTGTCACCGTAAACTCATGTACAGTACATCATTGCTTCGATTGTAAGTGACTGACTACGTGAGTGCTAAAGTCGCCGCGAGATCAAGCAAGTAAATACTTACGGGTAGAGAACATGACATCCACAAAAGCACATGCTGGTTCATTCAGCTCAATTCAACAATAGTCTCCTACAGAGCCTTATTCAGTCGAGTCATTCTGCTTCGATCGATATCTGTCAGATTTTGGTGACGGACCCGTTCAAGAGCGATTACTGGAAAATTCATGTAATGATGCCCAAGGTGGTTCAATTGACGACTTGGAAGAACTGATCATTCTTCGAAGTCCCCCGGATTTGGGTATTTTAAGAGTAAAACAATAAATATTTTGGTTGTTCAAAAATTTCACTGTCCATTACTGGCTGTTGGTTGGACCGGCAATCACGTGGAATCGGTTAATTGCATCAGGCCGCTGCACGCACCTGTAAAAAACGCTTCTCTTTATCATGGAGAAGAGGCATGGATGGCTCTACATCAGCTGCATTTCATCGCCTTGGTCTCACTCTTCGCGTTTACACTCTACGCCCAAGTTTACCTAGGCAAATCTTGGCCGAATGGCGTCCTTCTCGCAGAGTGCAACTCTGCCCGATCTCCTCACCGTTGACGCCAAGACCCTCGCATCTGGATTGATAAATGGTCATTTCACGAGTGTTGAGTTGGTGGAAAAGAGTCTTGAGATGATTCAGAAGCATGACAAGTATCTTCATGCGATGCTGAGTATGGTTCCGAGAGATCAGTTGCGACAGAGAGCGGAGGCGCTCGATAAAGAGCGACAGGAGGGCAAGATTCGGGGCAGTCTGCACGGGATCCCGATTGTAATCAAGGTATGATTGACGAGCTTGTTGTCGGGACTGAACTGACAGCATCAGGACAACATCGCGACAGTTCCTGATTTGGGAATGGAAACCACTTGTGGATCATGGGCGCTACATGGAATGACTCCAACTTCGAATGCCGACCTCGTCGACAAGCTCATCCAAGCTGGACTTATCATTATTGGCAAGGCCAATTTGAGTGTGAGTCCTCCAGTCTCTGCGTTTAGCCATGCTTACTCTTCCAGGAATGGGCATACTACCGGTACGTCTGATGATTCTTGAGTGAGTGGCTCCATAAGTACAGCGACTCACTCTTCGCAGAAGCAACGCCCTCCCAAGTGGTTGGTCCGGCAAAGGTGGTCAATGTCAATCCGCCTACGTCCGCGGTGGTATCGACCCAGAAGACAGCAACGATGGTCACAGCGTGAGTTTGTCTTGACTCCCTACATCAGATATCTGCTAACAGCTCAGAACCCCTCTGGTTCCTCGACAGGTTCAGCAGTCGCCGTCTCCGCAGGCTACGCTCCCCTCTCAATCGGTACCGAAACAGATGGATCCCTCGTATCTCCCGCATCACGGGCAGCTTTATACACCATCAAACCAACAATCGGACGAGTTTCTCAGTCTGGAATCATCCCAATCAGTCATACTATGGACTCTGCTGGGCCTATGGCCAAGACACCACACGATCTCGCGGCTCTACTGGATGTGATCTCAGGGACTGATGAGTTTTCGGCTGTGGGAGGCTCTTGGGACGATTTGTCAGTTGCGACTGTGGACTTCAAGAAATGGTGGCCGGGGGAGGATTGTCTCAAACCTGTTGAGAGTGCGACAAAGCAGATGGTGAGTGAACTGCCGAGTGTATGTATGGGCTTACTGACCTTTGTAGCACGCCGAGATTCAAGCTGCGTATGACAAGATAGGGAATCTGGCCAAGAAATATATTGGGGACGTCCCTCTTTCACTCCCCTCTGAGTCTTTCATGCTTGATGGGAAGGACAGTGAGGGAGTCATCATGAGTAAGTCCAGCTCCACCAATTAACACTTAGGTACTAACCAAGAAGTGGCCGACTTCAAGCATGATCTCAATAAATATCTTGAATCGGCGGAAAACTCTAAGATCCATTCTCTCAAAGATCTCATCCAGTTCAACAATGCGCACCGCAATCTTGAAATGCCTCCTGGTATGTAGTCTTCTTAACTGATGATGTCGCTAACATTTCAGGCTACGATGACCAGGAACTTTTGATCCACGCCCAAGAATTGGACCTGTCCCCCGAAGACTACGAAAAGAACCTGTCTCATCTTCGAAAAGTTGCACGCGATGATGGATTGGATCATATCTTCATGGAATACGGTGTCGATGTGATTGTCGGTTCAAGCGATACGGATATTAATGCTTTCGCCAGTGGAAGCGGTACGTATAATCTGGGATCTATGAAATAATACTGATAGTATCAGGGTACCCCGTTGGAAATGTTCCACTAGGATACTTGGACTTCAACGGAAGACCTTTCGGCCTGGCAGTTCTTGCAGCAAAGAATCAAGAAGGCAAGATTCTCAAGTTCATGAATGCATGGGAGGGTACTTTCGGACCGAGAAAAGCTCCGCCAATGCTTCAGTGATTGTCCTCTGAAGGGAGGATCTCGACTGTGTGAGGAACAAGACAGTGAGCTATTTGCCTGAGTGGCTGGTCGGGCCTCAATGCGCGGTGGTGTTCTAGGCATGGATCTCATTCGCTAGAGACACGTGAATAAAATGCTATGAGATCACGAACAGACAACTTGCAGCAGGGTTGTAGTGGATGGCTCAAGCAGGCTGGCTGCTGACGTACATATGTGGTGGTGAGACGGGTATGGCTCTTGACTTTAGATTCTACGAAACGAGTTGTCTTGACAATAAATTCATCAGGGTTTGTTCAACTTGCAGTGCAAAGGATTGTGCGATCGAGATGAAGCTCCAATGACTCAAATCACGTCCGACTCAAACGTGCACACTGAGCCTGAGAAACAGGACTCACTCTCCCGGCCAACTAAATCAGCAACGCTCCAATTCTTCGACGCCTCGGATCCAAAATGGGCAACTGAAAAGCCATTTTACTCCAACATTCTATTCACGTGGACCAAAATCACAAACACAAACGTGGTCAACACAAGTGCACGAGTTCAAAATTCTGATGTAAGAGGACATGAATCCGATTTCACGCTTGATAAGAATGGCTTCCAGGTAGTAAAATGGAAACATCAGCTCTCCAACTGGGACCTTTCATTCTAAGAACAAGATTACCTGCTGTGGTGGAGTTTATAAAAGATTTTTTTGGGATTCATGTCCAAGTTTGTGTATTTGATCATATTGTAGGCCTCCATTATTGATTTCTTGATAAGTTAACAAAGCTAGGCGCGGCAGAGTCAGCTGCGGATCTCTGCAGCTGAAGATGAAATAGGCTAGATTGGTAGACCAAGCAAAGTAACTCACAATGGTTCGAACTCTGATCTCATGTCAGGTGTTTCACCGACCATCAGACCAAGCGTACCAAGGCACAAAAGACAATGCCAGACACGACTTCGACGCCCTTGTCCCATCCATCATCTCCGGACGGTCCAGTGTAATAAAGTCAGTCTCGCTCCCAATACAATCCCCTCTAACAGCGGAGTATCTGGAAACCCCTCAACCCCGTCGGTCAATACCCCCTCACACTCTGCGATTACTGCACATGTGATGAGAAAAACGGTCAACCCAGCAATTTAGTTTACCCCCACTTTGTCAGTGAGAATATTCTTTTCTCTTACTCACCGGGTCAGAAATGGTATTTACATTAGTATCAAATCTGATGAGGAGGTTTGGTTGATTAAGCCCATGGATTCTTTGGCGATCACTGAGGATGTTGCTATGTGTAAGTGCCGAGCCTTGTTTGAATCATGTACTGATGGTTGTAGATATGCCCCATACTTCGCTATTTGATGAGGATCCTGCTGTTGCGGAGGAGATACGGGAGAGCATTGAGCTTAGAGTGTATGTGATTCGATATGCATTACTCCTGTACTCACCGAGTCTAGGACATCAATAGGGGCATTTAGCTTGAACTAACTATAAACACGTATCCCAATTGATTGCCTCAATTGTCGCCCATGTGAAGCTAAGTTTGTGTAGGCATAGATATACTCCTAGCCACAGCTCTCAACTGCAAATAACACATCTAGCTCTCCCTCATCTGCACCCTTTGGCTAATAAGAACCGCGATCTCCGCAACGCATGTGATTGCTGATTGCATCTGAAACTGAGATAATCGTTCCCCTCGGACATCTCTGGACCGAAGTCTTCAAGTCACTAATCAGGCTGTAGTCTTATCCAGTTGATCAGCAGATTCTAAGCAATCACCCTCACAAAGCCTCATCTGAAGCGGGGTTGAACTTGATCATTGGTTCAAAAACATCTCATGATCAATGTAAGCCAGATACTAATGCACGGGTTGATGCGGCTGATGATGTCGACGAGGGACGTCGATCTGGTTGGACAGTATGAGCACCCTCACAGCGCGATGGGATGGACTCCTTTTTCAAGTGACCAATCAGTTGCCGATCAGATGTCCTGGAGTCTGTGATATCTTGGCCAAATTTGATTGGATACTCGGGATCTTGAGGCTCTGCTCGAATGATAAAAGACCGAGTTGGTCGACACTTAGACCAAATCTGTCCCTCAACTCCTCACCGACACTCAATCGCAAACTAAAAGAACTACAATTTCGAGAGCAATAACTCATGAAATCATTTAGGAGCTCCCACTGACAGCTCACAGACACTACAATGGAAACCGAGAGAGGTCGTTCAAGGTCTCGCGGTCGCTGTGCCGACGCAGACAAGAAACGGTATGAGGCAAGCCCCGTGTACCGGGAGATCTCTTCACACTCTCGTGACATCGGTCCCAAGGTCTAACCCTGGAACCAATCCCTTCCTAAACTGGGAGCCTAACGCCATGGACTTTGATGAGAAGCCTTGGCTCAAGATTGATTGGTCAAAGATTGAAGCTACTGGACCTGGAAGTGTTCCTAGCAAGTCTCCTAATCAGATTTGTGGCTACTCTGTTGGAAACCTCAAGCTTGTTTGAGATGGGGTAGTTCAAGTGTTATGGACTCTAGTTTGATGGCTCCAGAATGTGCTGGACTTGATTTAGTAAATTGCATTTATCTATTGTATCAACATTCCGTGCATGTCATGAATAATTCCATGTTGCATTGCTTTTATGGCCCAGCTCTGTTGTTGACTATTAGGTCTCAAACATCCGAGCTTCTCGGGCTGGCTGATTCCCTGGTTTCTGGTGCCTGATTTAATTCTTTTTTAACGATGCATGCTTAAGTCGTCAAGGCCAACCGAGAGGAACCACTGTGTGACTCGAATATCTCTACCTCGAGACAACTACAAGATAGCGTGGCTCAACAATGTCAGCATTTGGATCTCTGAACCAGAAGAAGCATTTCAACCGATGGCTTACACAGTCCGGCCAGGTATGGTGCTCAATTTCCCTTGTCCTACCGATTCATCGTCTATGCTTAGCGATCTCAAGAACAGAGATCTCTACCAGTGGATGCTCGAGATCTATGGAGTCTTCGTGAGTGTCAATCTTCGTCCATCGTCAGAGCTGGATGAGTCGGCAATCTCCATATTGGCAGATATAGACGTTCCGGATAGTGACGCTTCCGAGGTTTCTTTTTGGAACGGCATTTCTAAGTCAAATCTCAAGACCAGCTTGCGGCAATGGCGCATCGGCAGCATAGCTTTCAATGTCACAACCCCAATTCACAGCCGCCAGACGCTTAAGTCGATTGTCTGTCTACCCTACCGAGAGTATCTACATAGTGACCAGTCACCTGAAAGACCCAATCGTATTTCCAAGATCTTATCCGACCTTCGCAACCCGATCAATACATCTGCCGACGATCACTCAACAGCACCCTCTAAGTAAGGTCCTTTTGTCAGTTTTGCCTTGGGTTAATCTTTCCTAAATCTTACAAATGACACCGAGTCAACCTTACTAGCACATCACTGTGGCATAGCAAAACCAGCCCTACTGCTAAATCTCAAAAAATGAAGTATCAAGGCCAGCATGCGCTGGATTAACCTCATTTAAATTCCTCCCAGACCAATCACAGTCCCAAAACGTAACCAGCGCCCAAAGCTTAATAAAGCTGTGAACATACCCAAACAGAATCTGGCACCCAACAAGTGGAAAATCCTCGGGATGGCGCAGAAACTGCGGGATGATCTTGGTAATCTTTGTCAAGAACATAAAGATCAAAAATAACACCAGTTCAGCGCCTCCAGTCTTCTCGGCCAGAATGCAAGTCGTGATCAAAAGAACATCCCAGATGATTGCAAAGTTGACAAGGCCGGTCCAATACACCATGAAACAACTCCACGTATAGCGTGAGAAGAAGTCTGGATCGCGGAGCATGACTGGATTGCTGCGAAAGGTGGTTCGTGCCCAGCGAAGAAGTTGATCCTTAAATTTAGGCCACTCACCAAGCGTAGTCTCAATAGTCGCATCCTCTGTATCCTGAAACTTGACAAGCCAATGTTTCTTCATACCTTCTCTGGTCAAAAAGTTATCATCATCAGGACCAAGGCCATCTCTGCCGAACAAACCAAAGAAGAACTTCTCATGACAGAAGCGCTGAAGGAGATGAGAGTCTTTGAGGAAGTCTGTGCGATACACTGCTGTTCTGCCGGAGATGACGAATACTCCACCGTCGATGGCGTTCGAGGCACGAAGTTCCCAGTTATGGCGCTGGAGGTAGTTGCATGCGATGAAGTTAACGATAGAAGGCCACGACCAAACTCCTGGTGTTGTGCGACGGACTCGCTTTTTGGTAGCTACCATACCGACATTCTGGTCTTCAAACGGCGCAAGAACAGAGGGAATGAAGTTCCTTGGCCAAAAAACATGATCATCTGCAAAGATAGTTATAGCCGTAGTGACATTCGGCATAGCATGAGTGATCTGTCGCCTCTTACTTGGTTCAGGTAGAGCCGCGACAAGAATCTGCGTATACGGCGCATCAATGCTGAGCTTTCTCAAAACAGTCTGACATTCTTCTCTCAAGACAGCGCCTACTGTCACGACGAGGATACAAGCTGGATTATTGACCAGGATACTTTCCACGCACTCGCGAAAGTCAGGTCCATGAGGGTCGATAGTCGGCAAGATAACCGTGACATCATTCCTAGTAAAAGAAGGATCAGGTCTAATCAGGGCAGGGCGGTACATCCATGATCCAAGAACATGACCGAAAAAGCGAAAATACCGAAGTGTGAAAAGCGTGAAAAACACCTTTGTCCAGACATCGTTGATCAAAAGCCAAACACAAGAGAGACTTGTGACCAGAGGCACTGTCAACAAAAGAGATGGAAAGATGCGAGTGATGGTGAGACCCTTCACTGGAAGGGCAGCTGGCCACGTAAAGAGCGCCATGGTGATCTTGCGGGGTGTGTAAAACGTTGGAAAAGGCTGGCAGGTTTGGAAGTCTTCAACTGGTTTCCAAGGAACGGAGATTTTATAATGGCATGATGGGAGAGGAGGTTGTGTCACTGTTTTGGTGTTTTGAGGTTGATTCATTGTGCAGATAAGGTGAACAAGGGGCTTTGTTGGTTGAGGTAGGCGAAATTAAATGGGCTTTGTGAATGGACTTTTGAACATAGAATGGACAGAGGATGATAGGCTTAGATCTCTTTGAGATTTGGCTTCAGAAACGGGATGTTCAGTTTCTGGCTGGGCTAACGGTGTTTCTTCTATCGATCTTGGCATTACCGGAATGGAGCGCAAGCGCAAGACTTGAGAAGCAACGGCCATACTCGGACATGAAAGTCCAATAGAGTATCTTCCATATCTCTATGATTCATTGTGAATTGCTGCAACAAATCCGCTCGTCACAGGGAACACCAGGTCTTGGCAGAAACACCAATCGATTCATCAAAAATTCACTACAAAGCATGAAAGTATAGTGATTTCTCAGGTCATGCAAATCTCTTGAATATCTAAGAAGTATCCAAAAGCCCCTAAAAGAGCCCAAAGAAGCTCCTCTTTCCCTTCTTCTTCTCAGGAGGATACACCACAATCCTATCCAAATCCGCACCCTTGACGTCCTTCCCATTGTCGAGACCCCCAACAGTAATAGTATTCTTCCCCTTCTTAAGTGGGAGCAACAAAGGAGCAGACAGAATAATTCCCTTGTGAGTATCCTTCTGATACAGAGTGTGCACCTTGCTCTCGTCCCCGTTAACAACAACGCTGCTGATGCGGCGAACGGCCCATGTTCCGTTAATGCGATCGGGCTGACCCATCGGTTGGTCGCCAAAGCCCATGTCATCGATGTCTGAAAGTATTAGTAAGTGAATGAGATGGGTGTGGGGGACGTACTTTGGTGGTAGAATGATACCCATTGGTCAGTGCCTTGGCCTTCGACCGTGAATGTTGCGGTGCTGTCGTTGCCGTAGATGCCAGTTGCAATGACATGGTCAGTCCCAAAGGTCTGTGACAAAGTCAGGTGAGAATCCATGTAGTTGTTCCATTACTCACAGCTTCTTGCAGGTGAGCATCACCAGCAAACTTGGCGTTCTTGGAAGGATAGGTCTTGCCCTTGATGGGCTTCCATTCACCAGTTTTGCTACAAACAAGTCAGAATCAAACTGAGATTCAGTGACAGGGTACTTACACATTGAGATCGTAAACGTCGTGCCAAACGATCTTGACGCTCTTGTTCTCCTCGTCGATCTCAATAGGAAGCCAGACATTACGGCTCTCCCAGATTGAAGGAAGATCCCACTTTAGAAAATTAGCTGCAAGTCAAAAGGCAAGCAGAGAGACATACCTGGTCGGCCATGTAGAGGTAAGTTGTTTTCTTTGTTCCCTTGATCCTCCACGAAAAGCCAGACTGTGTACTGAACGTCCTCGTATAAGCCGGCGCAATAAAGAAAGGCTGCGACCACGGCCCCTCGAGTTTATCAGCCCTCATAGCCACAACATCTACCCCGATTAGCCCCATTCACTTCTATACACCAATTCACACTTACTATTCGGTCGATAACCAGTCTTATGACTCATAAAAGCCCAATAGCTCTTCTCCGTCTGAATAATAGTCGGCGCTTCAAAGTCATATTTATTAAACCGAAAGGTAACCTTTTCAACATCCGTGAGATTCTTGTTGAACTCGCTGACGTAGACATCTCGACCTTCAACGCGGTCCCCGTTGGAGTATAACGCGTAGGATTTCCCAGTCTTGTAATCGGTAAAGGCGCCAAAGTCTTGGGACCAGTTTCCAAGGGGGGAGACGGCGTGTTGGAATTTGTAGGGGCCGGCGATGTGGTCGGATGTTGCGAGGCCTTGGAGGAGAAGGCTGTATTTTCGATCGTCGGCATGCCACCACATCTACGGGAGAGTTAGATGGGTAGCTAGGTAGGGAATTGGACGTACGTGGTATTTTCCTGTTTCTTCGCTGTAGAGAACCTTGGGTCGTTGGATGATACTCTCGGGCGAAACAAACTCATGACCTTTCTCAGGCGCTATATTATCGTCAGTATTCATCCCGCCAGCAAAAATCAGGCACCATACTCAATGCCAAACCATGCGACTCCCAGGTAGCAAGATCATCAGAGCTATAAACCGAAACTCCACCACCCTCCTCTTGTTCTTCAGTCTTATGTTCACCGAACCAATAAAACTTGCCACTCTCCCTATCAACACACAGCCCGCCAGCATGAGCATTGAACAAATTCCCGTCGGTGTCGTACCACCTCGCACCAGGAACAATCCATTTTGCGCTCGCGAGCGCAGCAAACGCCAGGACGGAAAAAAGGGTCATTTTCGCCAATTGTAAAACTTGTACAACGAACCATGGAAGCGCTTGCATGGAATTGCTTTCATTTTATAGCTATCTCGGTGTATCTACACCCGACGGCGCAGACGGCGTCATACCGCGATGAGAAGCAGGGCCGTTTATGCTTGATTGTTTGCGGGGGATTGGGGGTGTCGATCCCCCGCTGGTGCGGTAGACGCTTCAATCATAGGGACTCTTGGCGCTGGGGTGCCCTGGGGGATGGGCCGGGATAATTGACAACCACCAATCGGTTGGCTGTGTAAAAAGCCTGAATTTGTAAGAGAAAGGCGTCGGGTGAGCTTTGGCCGTTATATAGACTCTCCGTGTTCAATTGAGGGCAGGGCCTCTGTTGGTCGATTGATTGGTAAAGACACTGTCATCAGCTTGGTGGTGTATGTTGAGTCTGATCCTTCGGTACTCAAGGCTCGGGTAATCATTCCTCCATTCGCGGTATTATCGTTGCTGACACGCCTCACCTGGGCATCTTGCACTTGCATACCGCCATGGCCAATGCACCGGGGCGGCCAAGTAAAGCATGTGACATATGCAAGAAACAAAAGGTTTGTTGTCCAAATACTAGAATGATTTTTGGTAGTTTAGCTGACTCGCTGCCCTCAGATCCGATGCTCTGGAGAAAGACCAAGTTGCAAGAGATGCATCAGACTAAAGAATACTTGTCGCTATGACAATCCTACGGCACGAATTCGAACAAATAGACGCGCAGCCAATGCTGTTCGTTCCACGCGCTCTAGTCATTCCATTCCTCTAGCCCCAGCAGCTGTACCTACTCCTCTTCTCATCACCCCCGATTCTAGCCAGGACTACTATAAAGACATCAAGCCATCTTTGATTAACACTCTTGTCGAATTATACTTCAACAATGTCTACCAATCCACTCTTCTCCTTCGCAAAAGCACATTTCTGCAGTCCCTTGCAGCGCAAATAGTTCGGCCTCACGTACTTCTGAGCATCTGTGCTTGGGGCGCAAAGTAAGGTCGCCATGTATCTTGACCTCCGACTTACTGACCGCCAAGTTTTTACCGAGATGAATCTGGTAAAGCGACGCTTAAAGAGCAAGGTCTCATGAAAAAATGGGCCAAAACAGCTGGAGCTCTTGTCTTCCAAGACGCCGAGGAGCTAAGTGACGATAATCTTGTGACTTTTTGCAACCTTTCGCTCTTCTGGCATAGTCAAGGATCATGGAGAATTAGCTATCTTCACAAGGGTAACACCCCTCCTAACTTTTCTTTTTTGCTACGCTGACGTGGTCAGGAAACGCGTGTCAACTCCTTCACATCAACGGAACAGGTCCAAAAAATAGCTCTTCGCTCGAAGCTGAATTACGACGACGACGGTTTTGGGCATGTTATTTGTTCCATTGCTTTAGCTGTGAGAAATTGTTCCGGTTTGAAGCGATTGCTGACCTCGAGAATCTACCGCTTCCTTGGCCTGAGGAAGAATTTGCTGTTGGCATTTCAACCTCTAGTGTTGCAACCATCAGCAATGGCGTAAACTCCGGAAGTATCTTTGCAGAGCTGATTCGCAGTTTGACTCTTTGGTGCGTTGAACGTGCTATTAGGTGAGGATGGACTGGTGCTAATAGTTGTAGGGCCTCGGTGGTGTCTGTTGTTCGATCTGAGGGTGATCTCAACTCACGCCTTCAGGAGATCTTCAGAGTTGAGAACAATATCTCAGCTTGGTGGCAGAGTGTTCCCAATATTTTTAAGCTTGACTCATCTAATATCTCTACTATGCCGCGGAAAGACTTGCCCAAGATGATTCTCACTAATCTCGTCTATCATCAATCTCTCTGCGCACTGCATTCATCTATCGTTCCCCTCTTCTGCTGGTCAAACGGCGACAAGACTTACTCCTCAGCAAGACAGCTATCTGCTCAAGTCGCTTTCGAGCACGCTGGTGCAATCTCCAATCTCGTCGCTGCGGTTCTAGCTACGGGTGCTCCGCTAAGTTCAATGCCGATCTTCGTCGCTTACGCTGCATATTCAAGCTGCGCTATTCAGATCCCATTTTTATGGTGTTCTAACCCACCAATTCGAGAACGAGCTCAGGCCAACATTGACTCTAATGTTAAGATAATACAAGGGATGTCAGGCTACTGGAAGCTGGCTTCATTACTGGTGAGAACCTGGTTGTATTTACAGACGCTGGCCCTAGCTGACTAAACTTAAGCAACTTTATATCCGCTGCCTTCATGACGTTCACAAGCGCCGCCCACCTAAAATATCTGGCGAACCCAAGTACATGGATAACTCGGTCCTTGTTGACTTTGAGGTCGATGCATCAGTTGCCAAGTCGTCTATTCTACAGTTTGCGGGCATGTTGCGATCAGACGAGAATGGTTATGTTAAACCCGGGGACGAGAGTTCGGATCCGACCTCCAGCGCTATCAACGAGTGTGGTGACATTGCATTGGATGCGCAAGTATCAGAAGGTTTAACGTGCATATCGACGGATACGACTCACCCGAACACGATATTCCCGCAAAGCCCGAAGCAGCTCAACTCGACAGTAAGTGAATGGCCGACTTTGGACATATTCAACTCCCTTATAGATGCTGATATGGCTGGTCTGTTCCCTATGGATGAGAATTTCGATCTCTCATTCTTGGATACAGATCAGACCTCATGGGCCTTGAACTCGATGGGAATGGATCTTGAGTTACCGTAGTCTAAAAAAAAGCATCCCTCATATTGCATTCCAATAGTATGTGAACCACTAGGAATAAGCTAGCATCTAAATGTGAGAGAGGCTTGTGGGCGTCTTGTACGTGATCAAAGAATAAACATGACCGTCCCAGTCGGTATTCAGCGACTTGAACTCGAAAACATTACCCGCGGGTAGGATCAACTTGGTTGACAGACTGCTCGCAAGTGCAGCCATATTGTCCTTGAGGTTGGTCTCCAAAACTGACACCCACTGTTGAGCAGGCTTAGCGAAGAGTTCCATGCCTTTACTCGTGCCATGGTTCGTCAACTCCATGATGACGCCGTCTCCAGACATGCGCTGGGACAGGTTGCTTTGCTTTTCCACCAAACCCGTATTCTCAAGAGTGGAGTACGTGTCTGGGCCGATCACCTGTCGTGGAAGTTCTTCGCTGTCGATGGGCACAGTAGTGCGCGGCTTGGTCTTGAAGAGCTCAAGCTTCCAACTGTCTGCGACTGGAATCATTTTGAAGCCAGCTTTGGTCTTGATTTGCATGCAGGCCGAAGATTGTTTCATAACATTCTTTGTTGTCTCTTAGTTCTAACGCTGCGGTAATAGGATTGAGCCCCAACAGCAACCGTTCTTTTGTTCCTAGTATTATTCAAGACCATCTCTCGCTTTCGATATACGTGACGGCTCACTCAGTTCCTTAAGTCGGTTGACATTGCAGACACCAGACGCTTGCTGGGTGATTGTAACGAACGACTTAAGATCAAGATCAAAATAAATCCTGCAGTTGGAATCCGAGTCCTTGTCAATGTTCGTGTTGTTCTGCACATCACTTGAATAGATGAGCGTAGCCTCGGCAAGGCCTGTTTCGTCGTCAGCATGTCACTTCACAATAGCACTGCCACATCAGTACCTACCTGATGCTAAGCGTTTCTCTTTGTAGGAAAATATGGGGCAGAATTCTGGATGGTGATTGGTTAAAATCAGGAAATGCGATGCATTTCTGATAATAATGCTTGAGTAGGGGAAAATGGGAGGGTAAACAATATCTTTTTCAGCCCTGGCTTGTAATAACATGTCTCATTCGATATCACAAGACCTATACCCATTAGCTTTTTTTTATCCAGGCTGATTACGTGTGTAACTCTGTGGCCAGTAAGAGGTCTTCAAATACGCCAACGGCAATTTTGGTTCCGTGCAAGTGAGACAGCCTTTTCAGCTGAAATAAAACCCCTCGCAGCTGATTATCATCAAGAAGCAGCCTAAACCTCAACTTGAACGTGAATACAACGGCAGAACCAAAATGGCCGAAGCCCTCGGTATCGCATCTGGCGCCGCGGGCCTCCTAAGTCTTGCGATAGAAGTGACCAAGCTCAGTTATACCTACATCGCCAGTGTTCGGGGCGCGCCTAAGTCGTTAACCTCTTACATTGGGGAGCTTGCAACGCTCACCTCGGTTCTTTTACAGCTCGACGACCTCATCCAGTCTAAAAAGATCAACAGCCAGACTAGCCAGACTCTCTACAAGGCTTTGAACGACTGCAGACAGGAAGTAGAACACCTGAGGGCAAAACTGGAGAGAAAAGTGTCATATGGCGGAATTAAAGCTAAGGTGGCCGCTCTGGCTTGGCCCTTGTCAGAATCGGAGTTGCAGGACAAAGTAAACATGCTGCATCGCTACAACGGCATTTTCTCATCTGCCTTGCAAGCCGATAGTTTGTAGGTCGCTCGACTGGTATATGTATCTTAGCTAATCATTTGCAAAGAACGATTGCAATCGCCACGAACAAAGAACTACAAGATTTCAGGCACAGTAAGTCTTTTCAACAAAGTCCTCTTTCTATCTAGTGGACAAGGCACCATAATGTGTATTCATAGGTACCGAAATAAAGGAAATCATTGCCTGGTATAAGTCTGATGTCACAATTGAGGTTTCAACCTCTCACCTGGAGGATTACTGTCCCTCTACGTGGCAAACGTTTCTATCAAGCCATGTCTATCATTCTTGGCGCAGTGGCTCAACACCTGTCGTTTGGGGATATGGACAACGTTAGTTTCTCCTCCTCTCTTGACATTCTGGGTACTGACTAAATTTTAGCTGGTGCTGGGAAAACAGTATTGGCGTA
Source organism: Fusarium beomiforme (assembly GCA_002980475.2). Taxonomy (NCBI): domain Eukaryota; kingdom Fungi; phylum Ascomycota; class Sordariomycetes; order Hypocreales; family Nectriaceae; genus Fusarium; species Fusarium beomiforme. The sequence continues at coordinate 15,775 of PVQB02000299.1, read as the reverse complement.
AGAATCCACCAATGGTAATGCATGAGTTGGCGACTCAGTGATACTAACTCCATTGATAACAGTGCACTCGTTCTCCAAGATGTCAAGTCTGGTAATTTACCTGGTACAGCCACCGCCTCACATTTTTTCAGCAGCAACAGACCCAAGGAGTCTGTGAGCAGTGTCCTCCGCAATCTGATTGCCCAAGCACTCCACGGCTGCCCTGTCATCCCTCGAGAGGCATTGGCCCTGTATGAGAAGGGGTCCCAAAATCTAATGACGACCGATCTGATCAATGTTCTTGGGGCGATTGCTAAATCAATGACGAATTTTATCATTCTTGATGGACTAGACGAGTGTGTATTTCTTCCTAAACTTTTCAACATCCTGTCGACATTGCAGGACCTAGGAGTCAGAATTCTCGCAATATCTCGCGATCTGCCTAAGATTAGAAAGCATTTTGAGAAGAAGCCAAGCGTGGAAGTTTCTGCCACAAGTCAAGACTTAGATCTTTACGTTAATCACCGACTAAATCATGGAGAAGTTGATGTCGAATTGAAATCAGATCTTGTGTCTGCGATTGCGAAGAAGGCGGCCGGGTCGTAAGTCAATTAGGAGGCATCTGATATGCCGATAGACTGATAGGTTTGATAGGTTCCTCCTTGCTCGGCTCATCATGGATCACATCACTAGCCTTCTCACTGTCAAAGACATACGAAAAGCCTTGATCTCGTTACCCGCTAATTACGAAGAGGCATACCTAGGCACATTTGACCGTATAGTCAAGCAAGCCCCAGGTCTGAGGGACCTCGCCTTGCGATCGTTAAATTTCATTTGTTATGTCAAGGAGCCTTTACGAATAGTTGAACTACAGCATTGCCTCGCTATCGAGGAAGGCATGCTGGAAATCGATCCTGAGGATCTTCAAGCTTCTAAAACTATCATCTCATCCTGCCTTGGACTACTTGTCGTTTCAGGACCAGAAAAAATTGTGGAGTGCGTACACTCGACTGCGCGAAGGTTCCTCCAGAGTCGACCAGAAGGAATGGATAAGCGCCCCCATCTGACAATTGTTCGCAGTTGCATCTCGTACATGTCAACAAATGAGATGCGCCAGGGCCGCTGTGCATCCCACGAGGAGATCACTCAACGTTGTCGGAAGCAGCCGTTCCTACATTATGCAGCGAACTTCTAAGGCTACCATGCTCAAGAAGTTGAAGAAGAATGTTCCGACCAGCTTTCGGAGTTTTTAGAGGACGATGTCCTTCGAGAGAGCTCTTGGCAGCTTTTGAACTTTAAAGCTCATCTCGATACTTCCGTCTCCGAATCAGTATTCGACTCTAGTCCCAGAAATGTACTTGCTCTACACGTTGCCGCATTCTGGGGACTTTCTAAGTATGTTTTCAATAGCTTAGACGACACACAGCCGGGAACTCTGGGCACTAAGATGCAGAATCTTAATAAGGCTGACTCCCATGGATGGACACCTTTGCACTGGGCCGTATCCATGGGTCACGACTACATGGTTGGAATTCTTCTCAGATCAGGAGCCAGTCCTGATCTTCCGGATCTTGCAGGATGGACACCAACGTTCTGGGCGGCTTTCAAGGGCTACGCGGATATTATTGAAATTCTGTTGCGGTATGACATAGCTCCATTTCGGTGCGACATCAAAGGACTTACTCCACTTCACTGGGCAATATGCGCTGGTCAAACCGAAATCATCAAGCGGCTTCTAAAAGTCAAAACACGTTTTGGACAGTACCAAAAGTCAGCAAGCGTAATCTCACTCCCCTCATTGGAAGACTTGACGATTTCAAGAGCTCGTGCCATGACAAATAGGGCAAATCAAAGTCCTTTCAAATTCTATTCAGAAGGTACAGACATCGAAATGTTTTCCGCCATCTTCAACGCCCTAAAGCAGAGCTTTCGTGAGAAAACAAACAACCCTCCCGGAAGGAACAGCGGCTATTACACTTTTGATCCGTTTCTTTACGAGCCCTTTGGGCGAAGTCTCAAGGGTGATTATGGCAGAAGAGCAAGACCAAACCGCGACTACCAGTGGGGAAAGCCAGATGTTGACTTTCTTGAGTTTGTGGATAAACTGATGATTCACGCTACGCGGTCACAGAACCTGCCTATCATCAAACTGGTGTTTGATCTGAAGCTTGTCAAAGCTTCTGGGATTGATAGCCTTGCTCTTCTTCACGAAGCGGCAGAATCTGGTTGGGTCGAGGGTATGTCTGCCATGATTGCCCTTGGGGCGGATGTCAATAATGGGCGAATAAAAGATGGTAAAACACCTCTTCACGGAGCATGCCTAAACCAACGCGGAGAATCAATCAATCTGCTGTTGGATATTGACAAAGTTGAAATTAATGCTCGAGACCAAGCTCGACAAACACCAATCATGGATCTCATGACCGTTTCCGACGAAGAGAAAGGACTCAATCTGTACAGGTTATTGATAGCCAGAGGAGCATCAACATCCATCAAAGACACGGAAGGGAACTCCATCATGCATTTCGCTGTGCGGACATGTAATACTACGATCGTCCAAATGCTGTGTGCGGCCGGGCTAAGCATAGAAACTCCAAACAAAAGTGGCCAATTACCGTTGCACTGGATGGCTCATTGGAAGTACTTCGAACTCCGGAAGCGTGTCACGCCTGATGCAGCCCAATCCTTGAAGCAAAAGCGACACGATTGTATGAAGCTTGTATTTCAACTCTCGAGCCCCAGCTCCCTGGATTCTGTCTGCGATTGGAAAACTGGAGCAATGCCGTCTAAGCAAACGCCTTTGTCATTAGCTTTATCTGGAGACAATTGGGATCTTGCAGCCGAGCTGCTGAAATACATCAAGCAGCCCGGGAATATGAGTTACATACTGGGTAAGGATGATTAATTCCGGCTACAGTCATGTAAGATACTAATTATGTGGATATAGATGCAAAGACTCACATTATACACGAACTTTGTAAGGTGTCAGAAAGACTTGCCTCAGTCTCAACGCCCAGCAGCCATGATCGAACGATGCTGTATTATGAATTCCAACCGCTTTCCCTGGATGATTGGACTCGTCTACTTCAATCTTTTCTTGACGCCGGAGCTGATATTAATGGAGTTAATTGGGAAGGGAAAACGGCCCTGCACCTGTGCGTGCAGAGGGCAGCTAGCATACAAGTCATTGATACCCTTCTCAAACTAGGAGCCAATCCCTATCAGGCAACAAAAGATGGGTTAGATTGCTTCCAGCTTGCATTGCTGTGTTGCGACGCAGCAGGTAGTTGGGAGATAATGCGCTGTCTCCGAACTTACGCGAACACGCATCCAGAGCCAGCACATTATTTCTGCCAAGGAGGCTTCCTTATTGCCTCCGATACTCCCATAGATAACGAGGAAACTCGCTACCTTCAAGTTCTCCGCCAGACTAATGCCATCAACTTTGAGACGCGGTCAGGCCGTACGCTTATCTACGAAGCCGCTAGTCGGGGTAACACACACTTGGTAGAAAGGTTACTGGACCATGGTGCTTATCCGCATTATGTCGATAACTTCGGTAGTTCCGCACTGCATGCAGCTGCGAAGAAGCAAGCCCCGACAACGGTAGCCGCCCTACTTCAGGCTGGAGCAGACGTCCATCAAGTTTCTTTCAACGAATTTGGCTCAGCAGTTAGAGGTACACCGCTACATGTTTGTCTCGAGGTCTGCAGTCGCGGCAAAGTGGCGGGCGAGACAATTGAAGTTGTCCGCATCTTGCTGAGTTATGGTGCTGACCCCAATTATGGGGTGGTCAGGGACGATTACACAGAGACGAGCCTCTCACTCCCTCTAAAGGCACTGCGCCAGTCAATAGACTACCCGGATCTCGACACAATCACTTCTGAAGATTCAGATCACCTGGCACTGGACGTACTGAAACTACTGGTTGATGCGGGAGCACGTGTCGCTGATAGCGCTGATGATATCACAATTGGTGTTGTTGCGAAAATGGAGGGTTATGAATCGCTGTGGGAGGAAATGAGATCGCAGTTAATGTCTAAACAGGTCATAGACCCTTAGTCCTGGGTACTGGGCGATGGAAGCCTGGGCGTGACTACCAGTGATAATGAGAGGATTGATGATTATACCTGCAAATACAATTACGAAAATTCGCGACGTACCCGCTTATATTGCCGCGGACAGTTTCTCGCAATCCTGTGCTAAGGACAAATAGCTGGCATGATAGCTGGCGTTATGATTGGAGGCATAGGTTGTGTCGACACCGCGATAAGTGCAACCAATATGTCAACGCAATACAAGATGGCAGCTTGTATTAGTGGAACGGCCTTCAACCTAGGAGCAGCGCTAAACACGGCGTGCCGACCAGGATGCTGGACCAAACCTCTCTGGGATATGCTATCATCCAAAACCTCACTGACCAATCGTTTTATCAATTGTTGTTCAGACCATATCGTACTATGACATTTTCCGTGTCGGTAAATCTTTTCATTGGCTGTTAAAGTCACAGGCCAACAGTGGGACCGGCGAATGCCTCGGCACGGAAAACCACTAACTCCATAATGACGATTGATATCGAGTACTATAAGAACCATTAACGCGTCAACACTTTTACTACTCTCAACCACAGTCATTTTCATATTCAACCCTATCAGCCAAAATGCCTCTCACAGTCCATCATCTCCAAGTCTCCCAATCAGAGCGCCTCCCCTGGCTCTGCGAGGAACTCGGCATCGAATACACCCTCAAGCAGTACAAACGCTCTCCCCTGCTCGCGCCACCCGACTTCAAAGCCTTGCACCCCATGGGTGCCGCGCCCGTGATAACAGACGGCGCTGTCACTCTCGCCGAAAGCTGCGCGTGCATGGAATACATCAGCCACAAATACGCCGGCGGCAAACTTTTCGTCTCGCCCTCTGATCCCGCGTATCCTGATTTTCTGTACTGGTGGCATTGGGCGGACGGAACCCTTCAGCCCTCGCTGGGACGAATCATGTTGATCAAGTCTGCGAAATTGCCAGATGATAACCCTGTTGTTAAATTTGGGAAGTTCAGGTCTAGTCAGGCGTTGAAGATGTTGGATGAGAGGGTTAGAGATAACGAGTGGCTTGCAGGGAAGGAGTTTAGCGCGGCTGATATCATGGTTGTGTTCCCCTTGACGACGATAAGGTACTTTTCGCCGTATAGTCTGGAGGAGTATCCCAATATTCTGAAGTATCTTGAGAGGATTGCGAAGAGGGAGGGGTTTAAGAAGACAATGGACAAGATTGATCCTAGCATGGAGATGGCCTTGGGTGCGAATCCTCCTCAGAGTCCTTTCAAGCTGTAAATAGCTGGCGCTGGCCTGTTGGTAAAATATGGAGGGATATATACAGTTGGGATAGACGCGATGATCTAGACTTTTCTCTCAATTGAGAATAATCTCAACTCTTGCATCTTGCTGCTGACATGCATCTTCAAAATGAAATCTGACCTCTCATTGGCACATACCCTAGTCTTTATCGCTGACAGGATTCACCATAGTAAGCACTATCAGCCAAACTCTCTAATTTAGCGCTAATGGTTGGTAGCGGGTAAGATGATGCACATGATTATGAGAGATTCGGCTTGAACAGGAACTCCGTAGGACTCAGAAGGCCGACCTTGGCGCTCAAGTATTTAAATGGCACATGCTCCCTCCCATGCCACTTGAATCTCCGTTATTGAGTAACCTGCAGAGGACTCCTTATCTTACCATGTCTTCGAATTCAGAGAAGCCTGTAATTGCCCTTGTCCAAGGCGCGTGGCATCGCGCGAGTCACTACCAAGACCTCGTACAGGCATTGAACGACAAGGGCTTCACAGTCCTCCAACCTGACAATGTCACAGCCGGCAAGGATGAAGATATCAAGGGAAAGACTCACTTGGACGATGTTGCTGCCATCCGAGAGGCTCTCCAACCAGTTCTAGACGAAGGGAAACAAGTTGCCCTAGTCTGCCATAGCTATGGTGGTATTCCGGGCTCGGCTGCCGTCGAAGGCTACCAAGTTCACGAGAGAGAATCCAAAGGCTTATCTGGTGGCATTTCACACGTCATCTATATTGCAGCGTTTGCTTTGCCTGTCAAGGGACTTTCTCTACTGTCAGCGGCTGGAGGAACCCATGGTCCTTTTCTGGACAGAACAGTAAGACATTTCCAACGATGCTAACATGAGGAACATAATAACCGATGCTATATAGGATGGCATTTGCTATCTAAACGAGAAAGCCATGAACGCCTTCTACAATGACTGCTCTCCCGGAGTCGCAGAGAAGGCTATCAGCGAGTGTGTCAACCACAGCACTGCATCTCTCGAGACACCAGCAGACTTTGTCGCGACAGACATCACTGTGCCCAAGACGTATGTGGTTTGTGAAATTGATAACACTGTTCCTGTGCAGGGACAGTTGGCCATGGTTGGGGCTATGGGAGATGCCGTCACTGTGGAAAAGATTCACGCCGGCCACTGTCCATTTTTGAATGAGGAGGCACTTCCCAAGGTTGTCGATATCATTGCAAAGGCTGCTCAGTAGGCGAGCTAGTTAGAGCGAGGTGGCTTGAAGTCGGAGCAGACATGATGGTATTCATGAATGTTGACTTTTGTTATTTGTAGCTATCCTAAGAGCAAGAGAGCCTTCGTTGGTGTAGAAGATCACTCCGATGATAATGATGCAATAGTACAAGGCTGCTAGGAGACACGATGATGCTCAATCAACCACCCACCAAATCCTTCCTTGACTGCAATCACACCGCTTAATTCTCAACAGCCAAAGCCTTCTGCAAGGCATCAGGGTTTCTAGGCTTAAAGATAGCCTTGAAGCGACGAGGCAAAGCAACAAGACTTGTAGGATCCAAGCTTCCAGTGATAGGATGGCAGTCTACCTCATCAGACCTTTCAATCTTGAAACTGTTGAGAAGTCTCATGTACACAAGGTACAGTTCCCGATTGGCCAGGAGAGAGCCAGCGCACATGCGATATCCGACGCCGTAGGTGAAGAGAGGAGCATCGGGTTGCTCGAACCATCGCTCGGGGCGGAAGACTTCAGGATCAGACCAGACTTGATCATCTGCCATATGTTAGTAGAGACTTGATGTGTTGGAGTGAAGGGGGCTTACCCATGTTGCAAGCCCAAGCATTCAAGAAAACAACAGTTCCCTTGGGAATAGTAACGCCCTCGTACACAATATCCCTAATCGAAGCTCGCGGCAACGCCAATCTCAAAACAGTGTAGTACCTCAAGGACTCCTTGACAAGCGCAACGATATACTCACACTTCTGATCGTCATGCTCATCGCACATAGGCTGCTTCTCACTGTAGAACTTCCGAATCGCCTGCACAGCCTTTTCCTGTATCTCAGGATGCTGACTCAAGTACGCGACAAACCAAGCAACCTGCGTAGTAACCGTGTCCAAACCGCCAGAAAGCATAGTCAGACTGATAGAGGTGAGTTCGTCCTTGTTAAGCTTTGCTTCCTTGTCCATTATGACATTCGCCTGGATGCAGGGCTTATAAGTTCCGTTTGCGATGCGCTCATCGAGACCTTTGTTAAGAGCAGTGAGGTACTTATCCCGACGGTTGCGCATTTCCTTCGCCTTGGCGGAGTGAAGATTGAAAGGGTTCAAACGAAGAAGAGGGATGTAGTCTTGAAGATTTCCGGTAGTTGAGCGGAAACGACTGATTTCTTCCTCGACATGTGTGATTTCACCAAAGAGATCGTCCTTTTGGCTCTTGAGACGAATGCCCCAGTTGAGAGTGAGAGCGAGCGAGAGGGACAGACGCTGGATCATGGGCATGGGGTCCACGGGGGCGCTGCCTGCTTTTCCATACTCGTAGAGCTCTTTGACAAAGTCGCGGGATTCGACGTCAAGATGGTCGACGTAGGTTGCGACTGATGGACGGTTGAGAGCAGAGGCTGCACCCTTGCGACGACGCTTGAGCGAATCGCTGTAGGGAGAAGTGCCGATTGTAGTACCAGCCGTGTCAGAGAGAACCTGCGCAGTCAATAACCAGCTCATTTCAGCCGCAGGAATTTAATTACCTTGTGGAATGTATAAAACTCAGGTCTCGAGCTCAAAGCCTGCGCATTCGCACCAAAAATAGTCCTCGCAGCAGCCGCCGAATTGACGACAACGATAGGAATATTGCCCAACTGGATCTGATAAACGGGTCCATACTTCTTGGCCCACGAGCGGTACTTTTCAGCGGCGTTGATGTGAATGTCCCAGATATTGCCAATTAGCGGTAATCCAGAGGGGCCTTTTAGATTGCTGATCCTTGCATTGTGGCGGACTAGCTCGTTGATGAGGATGTAGATCAGCGGTGCGATGAGAAGCGTCACGAGGAGGGACTGACCCTTGTTCTCGTGGACTTTTTCGTTGAGCGATACAAGAAGATTAGCGATCGTCATGGTGAAGACTACAGAAAAGGATGATTTGAGCTGAGAATTTGGAGTACGGATTCCTTTCAGCTCTATATACCATCTCGACTCTTAGACACCCTCCACAAAACGCCAGACGCAACCCCACAGTCCAAAAGTGCTTAGCTCGCCCAACCCCGCGCTTTGGTCTTGTTCTTCCGGTCGGAAATTCGGAAAATTTCCGAGGATCCCTCTTTAATCAAGGATTTCCAATCCAAGACTCCTCAGCGATTCTCTCTCGGAATTTCTGTCACTGCATTATCTATCAGCCCACAATGGCAGACGAGCACCCGGTACTAAAACCGAAAAAGCGGAACTCGGCCGATGTTGAGAGTGTTGCTGACACACCGCCTGCGCCGAGGAGTAAGAGGGGCAAATACACCTCTGTTGCTTGGTGAGTACAGTAATATAGGAGGATGAAAGGATGAGTGGAGGTTAACGGGGGTAGTGATGACTGTAAGAAAAAGAAACTCAAGTGTATTCCATCAGAGGATAATTCCTGCGAGAGATGTATCGCCGGTGGTTTAACGTGTACCTTTGCAACGAGTACCCACACAAAAGAAAAGCCCGATGAGTAAGTATCCCCCTCCCCAGCCAAGCATTCAATCTGACAAACTCCAGTAGAAATCAAAACATTCAAGCGCTGAATCACCAATTATCAGAGCTTCGGCAGCAAATGTCCGATCTCGTCGGTGTAGTCCGCGAACTCAAAGACCAACACTCCCAGCCCCAAGATGCATCGACCGTGTCGTCGCATACACGCGATAACATCGTGACACACTCACCAGCGAGTACCCAGCGTGGCGAAATGCCCAAGCAGCCGCAATTCGTTGGACCAACGCGCTCAGCTTTTGGAATCCTTGTTAGCGAACGCTCGCTGAATCGAATGGGTGTTCCGAAATTCGATTCCATGCCACCTAGTGGTGCACAGTCACCCTCAGAGCCAGTGATTGATTCAATTAATGATTTGAGTTTCTGGCATTGCTGTACAGCGAGTGATATTACAAAGTATCTTGTTAATTTTCAAGAAGAGGTTGAGAGTGTGTATCCGTTTATTGATATTGCGGAGTATATTGCTCTGTCGAAGGAGATATTGCAGGCTATTCGCGGAGAGGGGTTTGAGGATGAGGTGATGAAAAAGTTGAGTAGTAAGGATATCGACATTGCAAAGGTGGCTATATCAACTGGGATATTGCTTGAGGAGCCGAGTAAACTTGAGTTGGCTACTGCGATTGTCGATTCAGTGCAGACGAATGTATCCAGCATTCTAAGTCCACAAGTCGACCTGAAAGAAGTTCAACTCCTCGCAATGCTGGTGCGTCCCTCCCTTAACCACTTCCAAACTGTCAGCTAACAAAAACAGAGCATATACTACTTCCACGCAGGAGAAGAACTCTTAGCATGGCGCGCCATCGGCATAGCAGCCCGCCAAGCGCTAGAAATGGGCTTGCATCGCAAACGAAGTCTTTTGGATAACTTTAAAGACACAGATTCTCGCCGCCTCGCTACGCGGGTGTTTTGGTGCGTGTATGTTCTCGATCGACGGTGGAGTTTTGGAACGAGTTTGTCGTTTGCGCTTGTTGATAAGGATGTTGATCCAGAGTTGCCCAAGCCGGTAAGCACACTCGGTATGAGAATTGGTCTGGTCTAATGGGAATAGGACGAAGAGTACTTGTATTTGCAGTGCATGGTTGGATATGGCCAGCTCTGCTCTAAAATCTGGGAAGCTATTCCGCCGTTTGGGTCAGCTTCTCAGACTATTCCCGACGATACCGCTGCTATTCTTGATTTAAAAACGCAAGATTGGCTTGATTCTATCCCACCACATCTCCGACTTCGTCATCCGCGTCTTGGTCTTGCACCACGCGCACAACCTCGCCTCCCACATCGTCTCCGCGCACTATTGTACCTCCGCGGGAACTACGTTCGCATCCTTATCTACCGGCACCATTTGATGAGCACAGCTAGTATAGCTGCTAATCCGCAGAATGCATGGCTAGTCGTGGATATTGCGCAGGATACTATCCAAGTCCTCGTTCATCTACACGCCACGACGGATATTTATAAGCGACAGCAGAATGTGTTTAATTACTTCCTGCTAAGTGCTCTGGCGGTAATGTTTCTCGCTGTTTGTCACGCCCCAGAGATTTTCTCCGTGCCGTGCAAGCGCACATTCTCCGATGGGGTAGAGCTAGTGAAAGGATTATCGCGGCATAACATTGTTAGCAAGAGACTTTGGAAGAGTATTCGTGGTATGATTCCGCGTATGAGTACCTTTGGATTTCCGCAAAATGCCGAAGAGGGCGAGACGCGCAAAGACGACGAGAATGGAGAGAACGGGACGACAAATCAGCAGAACAACGTTCCGCCAGTTGAGGTACCAGAGGATCAAGTTGCCATGCCAATGCCGGATAATAATGAAAATTTCTCATTTGGCGATATGATGTTTGGCGACGCAGACATGGCAAATTCCGTCCCCGACATGTTCCAAATGAGCGAGTCCCTCCTCAACCTCTTCAACGCCTTCGGCGAAGGCCAGCAATTCCTACAGCCCGTCCCAAGCACATTCAGTGAGGAAGGAGAGTACGCCATGGCAGCAGAGCAAGGGAAGGATATATCCATGCGCTTCCAGGGCTTAATATAACAATTCAATTGTATTCTCTGTTATCTATACAACCTCATTCTCAAAGTAAATCATCGCAACGCCCTCGTTAACGCTCTTTGCAAAAGTCTTTAATTCAAGATGAGCTGCGCATTGGGTGTCGTAGTAGTTAAAGTCTTCCTGTGATGCAAATGTTGAAATGGCGACGATGGTGAAGCCTTGGGATCGTTGGTCGGGCTTTGCTTTTCCAGCTTGCACGGAAACTATGTATGGCTTGCCGTCCTACAGATCGTTAGACCATCAATTCGAGGGTATGAGTGCAGGCTACCTTTTGGGCCTTTTGCGGCATTTGCTTGTACAGATCCACGAGGCGTTGTTGATCTTCCTCCTTGGGGATCTTGAAGAGGGTTACGCGGGTGACTTTGCCGGACATGATGGATGTGGTGAGGATGACGAGTATTTGGTATGGTGTGATGGAGATGAGGGGAAGGAAGTACGGATATAAGTGTGTTGGAATGGTATTTTGGAGAAATGGAGGTTTATATCTCATAGACGGGCTCGGAATCTGGACTTTCAATTCCGGGACTATTTCGAGCTCCACTATCATGCAGGAAGCGAACTCTATAGTCTCTATCGGCACTTGATCCGGATATATCTTTACGAAACGGATCTTGAGGGAATTACTTCACCAAGCCTCTAGAATATGACAAATTCTTATATTCCGGCGCTTCAGTTTCTAACAGCCAGCTGACTTACACTGCCCGAGTCTGTTAAATCCCGATGGTGTAAAGGCCATGTGATCCACGATCAATTATCTTAAGTTAGATGCATTCAAGGTAAATATCAGGAAACAGATAGTATCACGATATTTAGCTCATACAGTCTTTCAAAACCAAAAAGTGGCAAAATCTATAATCTAGTATAACTACTCAAAAGTCCCAAGGCCTAATCTCTCGGAACAGCAGCAACAATCGTACCCTCACACTCTCCAAACCCAACAAGTCCATCATCAGCAGTACCAGACCATCCAGTAATAGTAATACTATCACCATCCTGAATAAACTTGCGTTCCTCGCCACCCTCCAGCTTGACAAATTGCTTTCCGCCCAGGGTCTGCTCAAGAAGACTTCCCTGTGTACCTGGCTCAAGACCAGAAATGGTTCCTGAACCGAGTAAATCTCCTGTGCGCATGTTGCAACCTGATACAGAGTGGTGAGCAATCATCTGGGGCCAGGACCATAGGAGGTTCTGGGATGAAACTTGGGTTATTTTTGTTGTGTTGCCCTTGGCAGCTGTACTCTGTTAGCTTCGTCTCCTCAATACTACAAGGATGATGACTTACTCGTCAGTGTAACTTCCAAGTTGATATCGAGAATTCTATCCTCCCTCTTCTCATCAAGGTACACCTTAGGCGGCACATCATTACTCAACCCCTTCCCCCTAAACCCCTCAAGCGCATCCGCCAAAACAACCCAAGGACTAATCGTCGTCCCAAAATTCTTCGCATTAAACGGCCCCAGCGGAACATACTCCCACTGCTGAATATCCCTCGCGCTCCAGTCATTCATAAGCACATATCCAAAAATATGCTCCTCCGCATTGTTAACATCAATAGGCGCGCCGAGCTTGTTGCCCTTGCTGATAAACATGCCAAGCTCTAGCTCGATATCTAATCGGGCGCAGGGCTGGAACACGGGCTCTTTGGCTTGGGGGTTGGGGAGGACTTGGCCCCAGGGCCGGTGCAGTGGTGTGCCTGATACCACGACGGAACTTGCTCGGCCGTGGTATGCGACGGGGAGATGGTTGTAATTCGGCTGCAGAGCGTTTGCGGCGCCACGGAAGAGTGTGCCCACGGTGTGAGCGTGGTTGCGACCCGCGAAGAAATCAGTATAGTCGCCAATGCTAAGCGGCATATGCATCTGAACATCTCCAATGGGAATAAGCGCTTGTTTGCGCAGAGCTTCATTATCCTTCAGAATCTCAGGATACGGAGTTTCTTTGCGGAAAACATCCTGAAGATAAGCGCGCGTAGCTCTATGCACAGGTCGTCCAAGACCAGCAAAGTCATTGAGGGTCGTTTGCGAAAACACGGCTAGTTTGTCTGAGGGAAAATCTGAAATTTTGGAGAAGCCGTTGTTTTGGGCAAAGGCTGCCAGGTCTAGGACATGTTGACCGATTGCAATAGCAGGACGATGCGTTGGTTGGGAAGATGTTGAGATAATGCCAAAGGGAATGTTGGCCAGTGAGAAGTGGCTCTTTGAAGGGATGGGGAGCCAAGATGCCATTTTCGGTATTGATGAGGATGAGAAAGATACGACAATGTGGCAGCGAAACGTAAAACAAGGAATGGTCGGTCTTTTAAACGCTCTATAAATAAAATTCCCTCTTTTCGAAAACATTATCACGCTGTAGAGTCGTATTAATGTCTTGGTGATTAATGAGTCGTCATCTTGAGCGCGGGGTACGCCTCGGAAATTTCCATCATTTCCGAATGCAGTGGACAGCATCGGCATGTATTAACCACTCGGAAACTCGGTGTTCTACCGAAGAATATCGTTAAATAAAGACGAACGAACTGATTGATAAACACTTATCAAACATACCTCATAGCATGAGATACGTTGCTGGTTACTGTCAAAATGCCTGTTACAAAGTTCTCCACGCCTGAGAAGTACACTTACCTCAATGGCTTCGATTCATTCCATGAGTACGTGACTCCACCATGGCCTATGTATGAAATATAATTGACATAAAAAAGGTCTGAAGCTATCAAAGGTGCACTGCCAATAGGCGCAAACTCCCCTCAAAAGCCCCCATACGGCCTCTACGCCGAAAAGCTCTCCGGCACAGCATTCACAGCCCCCCGCCACGAGAACCGCCAAACATGGCTCTACCGCATTCTCCCCTCGGCATCACACTCAACATACAAGCGCTTCAGCGATTCCTCTGAGCCAATTCTCAAGGCAAAACTCAACTATGAACCTCAGCAACTCCGCTGGGATCCTTTTGACATTGATGAGAAAGTCGATTGGGTTCGTGGTCTGAAGCTCGTTTCGGGCGCAGGCGATCCAACTGTCAAGTCTGGTCTGGGAATTTACATCTTTGCTGCAGGGAGGGATATGGATGAAAATACGGCTATGTATTCGTCTGACGGTGAGATGCTTATTGTTGCGCAACATGGCGTCTTGGATATTCGAACGGAACTTGGGCGCTTGCTCGTTCGGCCTAATGAAATCGCCATTATTCCTCGTGGCGTGAGATATCGGGTTACGCTCCCTGAAGGACCTGTGAGGGGATATATCCTTGAGCTGTATCAAGGCCACTTTACACTCCCAGAGCTAGGACCCATTGGGTCGAATTGTCTGGCGAATCCGAGAGACTTTCAGATCCCAACTGCGGATTTCGACGAGGATACAAAGAGTATTTGGACGATTTTGAACAAATTCAACAATGAGCTTTTTGTTGCGCAGCAAGGTCATACGCCATTTGATGTAGTGGCGTGGCATGGAAAGTGTAAGTACCTGACAAGGCTATCTCAAGAAGTACTAACATTTCAGTCTATCCCTACAAATACGATCTAGGCCGCTTTTCAGTAATCGGCAGCGTCTCCTTCGACCACCCAGACCCCTCCATCTACACCGTCCTAACCGGTCCCTCCGACCATCCCGGCACCGCCATCGCCGATTTCGTAATCTTCCCACCGCGCTGGCTCGTGCAGGAAGATACCTTCCGTCCCCCATGGTACCATCGCAACACCATGTCTGAGTTCATGGGTTTGATCTGCGGCCAGTACGATGCCAAGACTGGCGGTGGATTTCAACCTGCGGGCGCTAGTCTGCATAACATCATGTCTGCGCATGGACCGGATGCTGATTCTTTTGAGAGGGCTAGTAATGCGGAATTGAAGCCTATGAAGGTGGGGGAGGGAAGTATGGCGTTTATGTTTGAGAGTAGTTTGATGTTGGGAATTACAGACTGGGGGTTGGAGACGTGTAGAAAGGTGCAGCCGGATTATAATAAGCATAGTTGGGAGGAGTTGAAGGTGCACTTTAAGAGGCCATCTGAATGAGGCTATCGAATAGCTTAAAAGAATGATAGTTATATACTGTGGTAATTTGATGTTGGGACTACATTTCATATACAGGGATGAGTTCTTTAAACGAATTGTCTTTTTGAGAAGCTATGCTGAAGTGATCCTCTATTTAGAGACAAATGGAAGCCCAATATCAAGTCTAGCCTGCGTGCCAATTTTTGTCTTTACCATTCATCCTCCTTCAGCCTTGAAGCAAATACGTCCAGTTTACAAAGAGGATACAGAAATACCTTAAAGTCATAAGACGGGTAGGTATCACGTACTCGCTCGGGCGCACAGCAGGTAGCTGATGATGCACCTTTCAAGTCGACCGGCCACCATTAAGCTGAGTCGCACCCCTGCATAAAGATCAAGGCAGAAATAATGCAAATCATAGGTGCTCTCTTGTTACTGGAACCGAAACCCCCACCAATTGGTTA
The DNA here is from genome assembly GCA_002980475.2 of Fusarium beomiforme. NCBI lineage: Eukaryota > Fungi > Ascomycota > Sordariomycetes > Hypocreales > Nectriaceae > Fusarium > Fusarium beomiforme. The sequence continues at coordinate 245 of PVQB02000299.1, read as the reverse complement.
AACGCGCGCCGAAACAATCAGCGCAATAGATTGATCGCAGCCACTCATCGACCATACATGGCACAGAAAACAGAGGATTTGAACTATATAAGTATCGTTGATTCATGCTTAATCACCCATCACCTGTCTTGACCTACTCTCTTCAGTGACCTGAACAAAAAGCAAGTCTTGTCAAAAGGTCCAGTTACCCTGATTGGTCCGCTTAGTCAGTAGTCAGCCAAGCTGGGGGAGTCATACCCGCACAG